>JAHBCN010004622.1:0-62038 GCA_019359885.1 Listronotus oregonensis
CCTGTAAACATCCTTTCCCAAAACAATTTTTTCCCCAAAAATAATCTAATTTTTTTTGAGAATAAAACCCTAAAAAGACTAAAAAAACTCCTTGAAAGGGACATTTTCCCAGGACTGCAATGTATAGTTATACATAAAATTTTTTCCCGTGTAAAACTGAATTTTTACCGTTGATATTTCTCAGTGTAGCCCCAAACTTTTTTTAAGTGTCATTCCGTCTAAACGTGACGTCAGAAATTTTTTTTCCCAATAACCAATGCAAATTGGGGTTTTTATGTCCCCTTTTATTGAGGTTTATATTCTTTGCCTATTCTTTCCAGGTGCTTGTTGAGTCTGCAATGTCCTGTTAGTTGACCTACCGTTATCCTTACGACTTTACGACTGTGGCTCAGTAGGTCCGAGGTAAACTTGGCCGAGCAGGTCTTAATGAACTGCTTTGCCTGTCGTTGTCCTGGTGTTTGTAACCACCAGGTTCTTAAGTTAAGTACAAATTATAAAATAAACTATATTTTTCATATTATATCGGCCTGGGACCATGGGCGTAGGGAGATACGGGCAAGGAGGGGCAGCTGCCCCCCTTAGAAGAGAGCGGTCGTTCGCTGGTAAACTGTAATTCTGACAAGCTTCATAACTTGCGACGCTTCTTATTAGACCTAAGAAACTAAAAGGCTTAAAGGATGGCTTGTGAAATCCAACTATACGTGATTTAATCTCTAATATAATTTTTGTATACAACATTTCTTACTCTAAAAAATGTCACTTATAATGACAAGGGTAGCGTAGTTTTTTTTTTTGTTATAGAAAAATGAATTATAAAACGTTTTGTGAAAACGAAAAAGGACTTTAAAAAAGGAGTAAAGAACCCTAAGTAAAATAGTCATAGAAGCGAAGCAGGTGGGCGGGATGCGAGGTGAGAGGGGAGGCAACTGATCAGCCAATGTTGTGCGCCTTCATCGGTCGTCGCTCGCATTCATTTAAGCTATTTATTATTTTTATATATTTTTTTAATTACTAGCTCCACTGCTCATGTGAAAATCATATGGTAAAAGCAACGATCAAAACAAACACTATAATCTAGGATTTTCTTTGTCTACCCAAATAAGAAATACAAAAACTGAAACCGAATTTCAAAGGTTGTCCGGATTCGCTTAGTTCAGTTACGTTGGAGGGGATGATGTATAAAGAACAAACAAATATATTTTTAATATAAATATTTTTTCTTTGATATAAAATGTCCAGAGTTTGACTGTTGTTATAATTTGTTTGATCTAATTGTTTATTTTTATTAAAAATATATGACCTTCTTTATTTTATTTTTATTCTATAATTATTTCAATCAATCAAATTTTGTTCGCTTCAATGCAAAAAAATAAGTTTTTTTACGTACTAAAACAAAAGAACTTTTATTTTTTTCAGTCAAGTTTCAGATTTCTTTTAAAAACTCAAATTTAAAAAATATTCACCTTGCACAGAAAGATAAGTGGAGTTTATTTTAAAATATTATTTTAAATAAAGTCTGGGAAATATTTGAATGAATTTACAAAATTAGGACTTTTTTCTGGTACTCAAGCTCCATTAAATTATTTAAACAATTTAACGTCGACCTTATATTTTTTATAAAGAGTACACACTGTATATTCATACACACGGTAAACAGTTATAAAATATAGAGAAAACAAAATATTTAGGAACTTGCTAGGAAAAGAATTACTAAAATTTGCAATTAATTTAAAAACATCTTGTAAATTATTATTTGCTTGACATATTGCAGGGTTTAAATTAAAGAAATATTATAATTGCAGTTTGTCTTCAAGGACTAAGGGAAATGTGATAGATAGGTATGCCTTATTACGCTGACTGATTTATTGAAGCATTAAGACGAATTTTTGCTTTTGCGGAACTTTATTGAGTTATTTGAAATATTTTAACTATACGATGTTAATAATAATTGAAGCTGGTAATAAGTCTGTGGTTTGAAATTCTTTAATGTCCTGTACCTTTATACCCTCAGTTTAATTTCCATACCAAATAGGAGGGTTAATAAAGCATAAATAAATAATAATATTGGCTTCCTAAAATTTTTTTGTAAGGTACATTTTTTACATAAACAGTTTTCAGAATCATACTTAGACTCAACCAAGAGAAAATATCGCAACCCTGCCTCCTAATAGTATTGTAAAAATGTTCTATATTGTTGCTGGGGGTTCTGTCAAGCGTTTTATAATAATCACAAAATAAACTGGAATGCTTTTAGTATTTTAGGAAAGTACACTTGTTTAAAAAAACGTAAAATAAAAGAAAGTGCATTGATAATATTAAATTAAAACAATTTTGTTGACTTAATTCGTTAATTTAACTAATACCTGGTTACTTTTTTCTAATTTAAAATCAATTTCTTAAAAAATGTTGATAGACTTGCCACGTTGGTAAGCTTCTTTATAAAATGTTTTTTTTTTAATCCATTTTAGGCGATTTACAAGTGTGCACAAAATCTAGACTTTGGGACCAGAACCGAAACGGTTCTACCTGGTAAGTACCCAAAGAATATCTTTTGATACCTTCTTAAAAAAAAGTTCGATAAAAACCATTTCTCGTTTATGTGGTTGTAACTATCGTAGTATTATTGGAAAAGAAAATAATTAACAATGATCGGTACTTTTAATTCATTAATTTAAAAGAAATAACGGGAAGATAGTACCACACTTTTCAAAAAGACGAGCGTCAAAAATGTAAGGCTTATAGGAACCATGATCGATTATTGTTAAAAATATTAAAAGTTCTAAAAAAGGCATCTAGTATAGTCTGACAAACTTAACTGTAGCAGCGAAAGGAATTTAAGTGTTAAATTTGGTGTTGTGTAATTTTGCTTGTTTTGTTGTGTTTTGTTTTTCTACCTTGTATATACATTTTTTAGTTCTTATTTGATTTTTAAATACTATTTCAATAGTATTACTATTGTTTTAAAATGAACTAATTTACTTGCGGAAAGACACTACATGGACAAACAAAAGAAGTAATAGCAAATGTTTATAGGTAAGTAATAATCTTATAAAACAGTCATCATGTTTTTTTCTATTGGGTTTAAACATTAAATATACGAAAAAGAAAGCTTTATAATATGTAGCGGCAACTAAAGATGGCAAGTCATCTGTTTGCAACATTTTTTACGAAAAGGGTCTTTATTCGTCTTTATACCATTTTTTACGTCAAAAATATGAAAAAAGTATTGTTTTCATTAAGCGGTTAGCAAATAACAAAGAAAGCGGGCAAGTCTCGATGATTAGGCAACCCGCTTGTCACTAAATAAAGACTGAGTAATACGCTTTTATTTCAGAACTAACACTGTTATACACAGAATAAAGCATACAGCTTTTTATAAATTAAATGAAAGCTACTTTTAAATATACTTTTGTCCATTTTATTTTTGTTTTATTTTGTTAATATGGTTTGCGATGAAGAAGCCGCAAGCAATTCTTTAAAATTGCCACTTAAACGTAAGCTTAATCGGGTATCTCTATACACCGGAGTTGCCGTATCAACTGTACGAAAAATTAATGAAGAAGATAAGGAACGGTTGGAAAATAACCCCAATCAAATGTTACCCAGTCCTAAAAAAAAACGACGGCGCCTTTCTCTTGTCGAGAAGAATAAAAATTTTGATTTTCAAGTGATAAGTCATATGATAAATAGGTTTTATCTTAAATTGAAAGTTGTCCCGACAAGTAGAAAATTGTTGCAAAAAATTGCGAGATAACACGAAAAATACAAACCACTTACTTTTCTATTTAAGGTTTAATTATCATTCTAATTTAAATAGCCCGCCACTCCCCTAACCAATCAAATTCAACATGGATGCCAAGTCTGTTTAGGAAACGCCAACTTTGTATATGTTGGCATATCGATATTTGATGACAGGCGTATCGAATAACAAAAAGCTGACAACAAAGCAGAAATTCCACCAATAGAAAATTTAGGGCCGTGACGTCACGGGCCTTCAAAATTCAAATTTAAAAAAATCGATTTTTTGCCGGGTTTCCGGAGGCCAAAAAATCGGGAAAAATATTTTTGGCCTTTATTTTGATGGGTTTTTGAAATTTTGCTAAAAAAAAAAAAACATAAAAAATGGCTATTCGGCTGATATTGCAGTATGTTATACTTTGCGACTTCCTTATCGAAAGGCCCTAAGTGATTCTATAAATAGTTTTATTCAGATACATGAAATTCGATCAGTAGATACATATGTTCTTGGTGTCGCTGAACCTGATTGTGGTGGTAACTGGAACTTACAGGGTCACTTTCAGGTCAAGTACAGGTCATTTCAAGGTCGAACTGCATTTCAACCAGTGGATATATAGATTTTTAATATAGCTGAATCGGAATCTAGAGATAGTTCAATCCTATAAGGTCATTTTCCTGTCAAGGCAAGGTCATGACATATCATAGCGAAAGCACAGTTATAAGAACTTTTTAATCTTCCAGATACGGTAACAATGATATAATAATTTTATTTATAAACTTTTTTAATAAATAAATCTCGTTTTTTTATATAATTTGTATTATAATTGTTTTGCAAAGTTAGAAGTAATTCCTAATATTAAAATTATTTGTTTATTTTTTAAACCACGACTTAAAAAAAGCCGGTAAAAATTATACAAAAAAAATTACCTGTGAGATATTTCCTCCTCTTAACCACGTTAATGCCTCCAACGCCTTTTTATACTTATTATGTCTGACCAAAAATACTGGACTTTCAGGTAAAAACACAAAGGTTAAAATTGCCAAAAGAGGTAATATCGTACTGATTCCTAGAAGAAAAAAAAATAAGTATTAAACCCAGCCCCATCTGTAGTTTCAAATAACCCTTTAAACTATATTTATACACATATTAAGTTTAAAGTAAAAGTAAATGAGAGGTTTGATAATGAAAACAATAATTCAAATAACAACTTAAACTATATGTATTCCCAAACAGATTGTAAGTGCTCTTAAATTAGTTTATGTAGTTAGTGATTTATGTCTAAAAGCATTTTGATAAGACAATTTAGTGCTTTTACGTTCGGTTACAAGATCAATCGTAAAAAAGTTGTAAACTTTAATTAAAGTAACTTTAACTTAATTTAAGTTGGTTGTCAAAGTGTTATATAAAGACTCTTTAGAGGTTTTATTTATTCTTGTTATTTACTAAAAGGCAAATAAAGAATTTTACACCACCAGAACTTGCCTTCAACTAAATAGGTTCATGTACTGAAGAGAAACGTTTTTTTTTGTGTTCAATCCGCAACTTTTAATTACCTGCAACGTATCTCCAAGGCAGCATTGAACCCAAGGCATAAACTAAAAGAATTCCAAAGGAGTAGCTGGCGAACGGTCCACTTGAAAGCATTCCTCTCAAATGAGGTTCTGTAGATTCCCCTATTAAGACCTAAAAAAAAAAAAAAATTAAATTAGACACATGCCATTTCTTAACACAACCTATTAATATTTTTTATTATTTTTAAACTACCGTAGGTAAAACTACTGTCTGTTAATGACACTTTTTCTTTTAGGTACAGTAACGGCCATTAAATCTTGGGCAATTCTTTTTCCCTTTCGTAAAATAGGCTTAAGCCGCCTTCTACTGAATGTAAATACCTGTTGAAAAACCTAATAAAGAAACAGTTGTCAGTGTCTAAAAATATTTTTAAAAATGCCAAACTTAACTTTGGATTAAAAAGTATTAATTATTTATTATAATATTGAGCAGAGAGGTTGGCCAGAAAGGGATATGGCGGAAGGGCCTAACATCCCAAAGAGTACTATTCATTTTGTTAAAAAAAAAATGGCAGTAAACACACTCCTTTGAGAGAAGAGCTGGAAGTGGTCGCTCCAAACTATCGAATAAAGAACAAGACAATAATTTAGTTAATGTTTTGGGAAACCAACCATTTAAATCCGTAGTTACAGCAGAAACGGAAAGCAATTTTCCAGCATCGGTTAAAACGGCACGGCGAAGAATAGGGCAAATATCCAAATTGCGCTGTCACCCAGCAACCTTGTAACAAATGCAAATAAAGAACAACGCATTGTATTTGCTCTACAATTTTACTTGGAACCTCCGATTTTTTTGGAAAATATAATATTCACTGATGCAAAAAGGGGATTTAAAGATTATAAAAGGTCAAGAAACACGATTTTTAAAACAGAAGTAGGGGGTGTTTTTTCGTAAATGTTTGGGTTGGCTGCTTAAAAGGACTTGGTTATTTATTTATTAAAAGGAAGGGTTTCAATGCAGGTTTTAATTTTCCCAAATTGATGGGAATGTATGGGGATCTTGGAAACCACTTTAGATAGAAAATCGGTTAAATGGAAAGTTTTGGAAAATTATTTTAAATAATTAATCCCGTTTACTACAGGGTTTTTTATCTATTTAGGTTTTTGAAAAATTTTTAAAAACTAAACATGCATTTTCGGAAATCGGCCATATTTTTATAAATGAAAACTTTTCAAATCTGAAAAAATTTTTTCATTAAATTTTTTTCAAAAGAATATGACCGAGTAGTCAATTTTTATTTTCTACGTTTCGGGTTTTTAGAATCATCATCAACTTTTTTTTTTCATATGGACCCTTATTGGTTTTTTACGCAGCCAAATAGTGTTTTTTATTCGGGTTTCAACAATGTAAACATTTTAATAATTTAAGAGTTTATAACCTCTTTTTATTTAAAAACAAATATTTTCTCAGTTGCCTTGAATCCGGCGAAAGTCATTTTTTTTGTAAACAATAAAATATTAGTAATTGGCAATAACTGAACAGATATTTTACAGAAAGGGGTTTCGAAAACCCTTAGCTATAACGTTAATACCTTTTTTAAAAACTACACGTAGTTAATTGAAACAAGTGAAAACAAAAACCATAAGTATTAAACTAATATTTCTACTAAAATGAAGATGTAAAATAACGACCTAAAATTCAAAATATTGCCCATATTTTTAGCATATTAACGATTTTTTTTAAACAGTCCTAACTACCCCATAAATGGTTGACTTAGGTGTGAATTCTCTATCAACATCCCTGGCTGAAGATGTTGGATTTTCTTTAAAATGTTGGTTCTTCATAGGTCGTGGTTTTTAAACTTCCGAATTTAAGCAAATTTGTAACCAGTTTTCAAATATATTGGTTGGTCTGCCTTACAGAAAATTGTCAATTGCTTTGGATAACGTTGCAAAATATCAAGTATTTCTTAAATAGTTAACCATTTTACAAAGTTAAAAATTTTTTTAAAAACGTACCCGAGCTAACTTGATAATGACCCGAAAAAACATTCCCGGAATCAAAAAACTAGGAAATATTTGTTTTTTTAATGGGTGAGGTTATAAACTCCCAAACTATAACATGTTATACATTGTTGGGAAAAAGGAATAAAAGCACTATTTGGCTGCAAAAATCAATATCGTATAAAAAGTAAAGTTGATGATGATTCATCAACTTTGGTTTTCATATGGGCGCCCTTACATCTTTTGTAACACGTATTAACGTTATAAACTATGTTCGCGAAACCCATTTCTGTAAAGTATCTTTTGGTTATCTATTTTGCCAATTACTAATATTTTATTTTTAAAAAAAATGACGTTCGCCGGAAACAAGGCCAACTAAGAAAATATTTGTTTTGAAATAAATAGGGGTTTTAAACTCTTAAATTATAACATGTTATACATTGTTGAAATCAGAATAAAAGCCCATTTGGCACGTAAAAATCCAATATGGCGTCCATATGAAAAAATAAAGTTGATGATGATTCTAAAAACCCGAAACGTTGAAAATTAAATTAACTACTTGGTCATATTCTACAAAAAAGTTGCTTTGAAGAAGTTTTTTCAGATCTGAAAAGGTTTTCCTTTAAAAAAATATGGCCGATTTTCGAAAATGCATGTTTTTGGTTTTTTCAAATTTCTCAAAATCTAAATAGATAAAACCATGTAGTAAACGGGGTTAGCTTACTAACATAATTGTCCAAAACTTTCCCCATTTACCATTTTCTATCTATCGTGGTTTCGATCCCCATACATTCCCCACCATGGGACACAAAAAGGGGCAGATTAGTGCGCATGGGGACTGGAAAACCAAAGGGCCGAAGTGGGTTTAAATATGGGGTGCGCATTTAGAGGGAAACAACATCCCAAAGGGTTTTGGAATTCCAGTACTTCCGGAGATACGGAAAAAAACGAAATTCTGATTTCGTTTTTATTTTTAAACTTAAAAGTTGAAAAAAAAAGACCTTTCTAGGTATTCTTGCTCTATAAAAAAAAGGTTGAGAGTTTTTCCCGAGACGTTTTTTTTCAGACCATCATCAACTTTTTTTTTTTAAATGGACCTAGGTTTTTTATTTAATTTTTTTGAACCTCTTTTATCCCCCAAGAATAAACAATTGGTGCATTAAAAAAAAAGTTGATGAGTTTAAGAAAACGGACGTCGTCGAAAATCCCCAACTTAAGAAAGAAGTGCCGAGTGTCTTTTTTTCATATCTCAAATAACGCCATAAAAAAAAAAACGAATCAGAAAATTTTCCCGTTTTTCAATATCGGAAAATACTCGATAACTTTCTAATCGGCATTTTTAAAAGGGCACCTAAATGCGCCTTTCATAATTAACAAACTTATCTCGTTTGAATCCCCACCCATGCAAATCTGGCACCCTTTTTATATCAGGTCGGGTATAAATTGGGATAATAAGAGGTTAAAAAAAAATTAAATAAAACCCAGGTCCGTATTTAAAAAAATAAAGTTGATGGGTCTATCAACAAACGTTTTACGGAAAATCCCCTAAACGCTGTTTTGTAAAGCAAAGGGGCCATGAGAAAGTTCTTTTTTTTTAATTCCTTTAAATAACTTTAAAATAAACAAATCAGCAATTTCGTTTTCGAATATCTCCGGAAGTACTCGGAATTTACAACTTTCTCGGCAATGTTGTTAGGCACCCTACGCAACTTTGCCATAATTTAAAAACTTCTATCTCTTACGGTTTCCGAAAACCCCCCTTTCAGCCCCTCAAATCTGGCACCTGTATAGATCTCAGAATATCATGTTTCCTTCTGTAAGATGGGTTTCCCGGGACAGAAATTTTATCTTTAAAACAAAAATAAAGTCTCGTTCATCCCGGCAAGTCGATGAATGGATGGAAGAGCAGCCAATATTTTCGAAAAAAAGGCCTATACGAAAAAACGTAGTATTCTTTTCCAGGGTTTTTTATGTCCGGGAGACTTTCCGTATTTCCCAAACACCTTGTATTTGATTCTAAGATGCTAAAACAAGTTCTTAACGGAAAAGTACCCCGTGTACTACCCAATTTTTTAAACAATATTTTCCTTACTTGACCAGCAGCTGCACTTAATCCAGCTGATAATCCCGCAACTAGTCTTCCTGTTAAAAGAACAGCTGGTTTTGAAAATCCTATAAGGAAAAAAGGGATTAAAGGAACTGAAGCATTTCGCCAATTTTCTTCCAGTCTATCCATTAGAAGACCACTAGAGCGAGCCGAAAGTGGCGGCCAGTGAACACTGGCTGAAATAAAGAGATAAAAAAAAATTAAAGGTTATGTTTAATAAAAAATTTAAACCATGCACCAATCCGATTTTAATTTTTGCTGTTTTTAACATGGGAGGGATAGAGGGTCCCAAACTCCGCCTACCCTTCATTATTGTTATCTCGTTTAGTATACAAGATGGAGAAATGTTTATATGGAAAAAGTTTTAGGATTTAATCTTTTATTTTAACCGTGTAATTTTTTCTTAAAATTTAGTTCTAAAATATTTGCGAAAAATGAAAATCGTCGATTTTAATTTTTGTTTATTCATTTTTTTAATTTTGACATGTTTTAAATATATTCATATTGAATAAAGTAGATCCCAACCAAAATTAAAATCGGAATTTTACTTTTATTTTTTTATCTTAGGTCAGTCCATGAAGGCTGATGCCTAATACTAACGTACCGTGGGTTTTTTAAATGTGGTGAGAGGAAGTTTGTTCACACGGGGCTTAAATATTTGGAGATTGGGAGGAAAAGGGAAAAAATTTGCGGGCAGCAGGTTCCATAGTCTTAACACTCTGGGATAAATGAACGAAAGCGGGGAAATTCGGCCTTCAACTAAACTGTAAAAGGATGCATAAAAATAAAAATTTCGTATTGCTCTGTTGAAAGCTGCCAGAGGGGAATTATACTGGCCAACTCCTCTGAACAAGCCGTGAAAATACCTATAGAAAACAAAAAAGAAACCCACCCCTCGACGCAAGGAGGAATCCTTTCTGTGTGCGCGGTTCATTAATAAGACAACGGCTCTCAAATGATCCAGGTGCTATGTGTTGTAGGGGGCGCCATTCCCCAGACATAAAAAAAACATTAAAGAGTTAATTTGAAATACAAGTAAGTTGGAAGAATACTCTGAAGTTGCCGAAGCTATGGATGTTGTGTTTTGCCCGTTGAGTTATTCTCAAAGTAACGCTGACAAGATAAACGACTCTTTTGCGCCCGGTCTTCGCCGTCATATGTAAGCGATGAGCATTGGACACTTTTCCCCGACAGCGGGCATAACTTTTTCGAGGCATTTAACTGAAAAAAATTTTTGGCGCCCCAACCAAGATAAGTTTGAGGTCTTGTAAAGAGATATCGCATTGACCTGGGGCTTGTTTTCCAAATCAGAATCATGGTTGTAAAAAATTGAATACTAGGTGGAGGTGCTATCGCAGGGAAAAATAAGAATAAGTGGGATTAATTGTGAAAGAAAAGAAAATCGTTAATAGTAAAAAAACAGCGTGGGTGCCAGCACTGGGCCTTGGGGGACCCAGCATTAATTTGTTAGAAGCTGGAAGAATGACCATCTACAGTAACTGATATACGTCATTTAGAAAGAAAACTGGAAACAGAGCAAACCTTTGGTAGAAGACCGTAAGAGGAAGTTTGTTGAAACATCATGCCAGACCTGATCGAAAACTTTGGATATGTCAACAGCAACGATCTGGGACTCAAAGAAACCAAGGGGCTTGTTCCAGTTGTGTGAGACAAAGGAAAAAAAGATCAGCTGTAGTCTCTAAATTTTCCATACTCTCTATCTTTAAATTTATGTTTTTCCAGATACTATAAGATTTGGGAATTAATGAATTTTTCCATTACTTTACAAACTAAATTTTCAAGAAAAATTTAAAACACAGTCAAATTAGCATTTAATCCTCAAGGTTTTCCATTAAAAAATTTCTTTATCTTGTATACTAAACAGGAATCCCCCATGAAGTAATTTGGACACTGTATATAATAATAAAAAATTCCAAAAAAAATTTTCCCCTTCTTTGCGAAACCCTTTGGAATAAACCCTTTATCAGTTTTATGGGGATCTATTCGGTCTATTAATTTTAAAGACCCCCTTTTTTATCCATTAGAAAAAATATTTGTTTGTTAATTATAATATATTGTGTGTCCTACAGTGTTGATATATGTGATATATAAAAACTTCCCATATTCATAAAAAAAATTTTCTCTTTAAATTTACGGAAAAAAAACAGAAAACAAATATTTAAAAATTATCCCATCCCGAACAAGGTAAAATTTTTTCTTAAAATATTTGGGACCAAAAAAAAAAAAATTCCCGAAATAATTTGACCTCTTATGGTATTTTTTTTGAAAATCTTACCCTTTTTAAATTTTTTTTTCAGTAAGACGCTTGCATTTAGGCATGTTTCTTTTCACATTTTTTTTTTAAAAAATCTCTACCTAACGGTAAGATTAATAAATGAAAATCGCTAAGGTAATAAACTACAGGCACTTCATTGTTTGTCAATTTTCCCGTACCAATATCTAGGTCTCTATTTCGTAAATTTTTTAAAAATCCGCACTTTAAAAAATTTTTTCCGAAACTTTTTTTCAAATAAGGCGGACATACGACGACGACAACGGGGGGGTGGGTGAGCCAGAAGTAAAAAATGAAACTGAGTATTACTTACCAACATTTGATTATTTAAATCGTATTTTCCGTTGGATGACATTTTTGAACTAGATTAGGGTTCTTGTTAGGTATATCAAAAATTTTTAGACGACCCCATTAAATTTTAAAAATAAGCATTGCACGTATTTTTAACTGTATGTGATGATTCCTATGTCCATAAGGCATTCATCAACGAAAAAAACGTCTGTAGGATGCGCTTTATTAATAAATTTAATTTACCGACATGCGGACGAAAAGAAAGTTTATTGCACTTTTTATTAAACCCTGCAATGGGGATTATAACCGATACGGACCGTCCGCAGAATGCGGAAAAGTTGGCCGTCTTATTTAGGGACCATAAGTAAAGTTTCAGCATCATCAATAATTCCGGGTTTTTATGTTGCCCTATTAACAATAAAATATCAATGTTTTGTCATATCAACGATAAAATAATGTTTTTGGTATATTAACGATAATATATCAATGTTTTTATTTTAACGATAAAATATTATTTTTTTCATTTTAACGATAATATATTAATATTTTTTTTCCATAATGACGATAAAATATCAATGTTTTGTTATATTAACGATAAAATATCTGTGTTTTGCCCCTATTAACGATAAAATAAATGCTTTTTTCCATATTACCTATAAAATATCAACGTATTATATTAAATAAAATAAAATTTAAAATTTTGTCATTCTAACATTTCCATATTTTGCCAAATTTTAAAAGATAAAATATAAACATTTGGGGGGAATATACGAGTGGGAAAAATACCGATAATTTTTTTTGGGAAAACTGTTATATAATTAAGAACGAAAAAGGGAATTGTTAAATCTTGAATGAAAATTATCTGGTTAATTTGTTGCCCCAGTATTTGGGAAAACATTTCAAATGGAAAAATATTTGGAGTATTTCTATACTATTAAAATGTTTTTTTTTCATACAATTTTCAATTTTTTGCAACAAATTAAAACTATAACGAAATCGTTTTTAATTACTATCATTCTTCAGCGTGTATACATACAATAATCATTTTGACTTATTTTGGCTTTCTAATTGACAATACAAACAAACAGGTTCGATTGTTCTTCCTCTAAATTTTTGATTTTAACGTGTCTTATGGGAGAAAACATATACAGGAGTAAAATATTCGTCAAATACTGATGAATACTAAGTTTTTGCCATATTAACAAGAAAATATTAATGTTTTTGACTGATTAGAAGAAGTAAGGACAAAATTTTCATTCATAAATAAAAATTTTCGAAGAACATTCAGTAAACGAAAGGCAAACAGTTTAAAAACCTTTTTCAGATTACAGTATAAGTAAGGCAGAAAAAACCATAATGTCTCTATTCTTTTATAGTTAATAAAGAAGAATATTTACATAAAATACCCCAAGTCTACTTCATTAGTAATATAAAATATTGCAGAGAGCATCAGTCTTTGTGATAAGAAGGCCTGATTTAAAGGATTTTCTTCTAGGAGAATTTAGTTGGTATATAACAAATAGTTCTTTTGTTGTTTTTTATGTGCTTTATTTACTTTATTTGTAAAGATCATAAATTGCCATAAAAGTACTTCTGGACAGTTTGTTATTTGTAAAGTAGAAAATAACTTTAGTGTTTTTTTTTTATAAAGCATGTTCTAAAAAGTTTATTAAACATAAATACCATTCATATAGAAGATATTCTTCTTTTTATCATGGGTAAAAGAGATTAAAGACAGGATTATAAACAGGTATAGGGTTTTTATACTAACAGGGTGTCCCAAAATACTTGTTTAAACATTGGAATTCTTCAAGGGTGCACTTTTATAATTATTCTAGATAATTGTTTAAGCATGCCTTGGATACATATTTTAATTTTATTTAGACTGAAATAAGGCCTAATTGCAGAAATTACGTAAATTTCAAGAAAATCGACTACAGGTATTTAGGATAATTGCAAAAATCCCAACTAACATTTTTTTGTTTATATTAGTAGCAGTTGCGTATCGATTACCTATTTTATAAAACCTGAGAACCTATCAATGGTTCTTGTTGTTTCGTTACATCTTATAAACCCTATAGAACTTAAATGGAGAATCACCTCCAAAGAGTAACGGTAACTAAATTTTAATACCATATAAAGCCTTTACTTTCTAATTTTATTTGTGAGTTGTCCCGTTACCTTCAGCCAACCATAAATAGTTTTATAGCGGCAAGGAATACATTTTCGTTACCGCTATAGGAAACCTTAATATTTCTTATAGAAACCATTATAAACTTCCTGACCTACAGTATTTCTTAGCTTCATCTCCTTCTACATCGTTTACAATATCTTCTATTTCAAGGTCCTTGTCATTATTATTCTGCTTCCTCTAAAGTTAACAGCAATGGTTTTTACTTTGATATTATCAAAATCAACGTATTAAATAATTATTATATCAGCAAATACTCTGAGAATTTTCTATTAGGACTTTTTACTTTTTACTTTACATTTTACATACAAAAATAAAGCCTTGCCCCTAAAGGGTTCTCTAAAAATTTATTTTTATGTAAAAACATAAAATTAAAATTATATCCCATGATTTGTTTTGAAATAAACTGCCTAACCTTTATAAACCCTAAACCTTAAGCTTTTATAAAACTTACTAAGTGTCTTTTAGGAATATTAGTTTTGCAATAAAACATTAGGTGCTTTTATGATACTTATAGTTTTCCTCAGTTACCAAAAAGTAAAACCAGAAGTAATCAGAAAACCAATTAGAAAGCTATTAGTTCTCAAATGTCAAATGTCAGTGCATGACCATATTACTTTTAAATGTTGTTTTTATTTATATTTTCTTTTGAAAAGCAGTGTGTAAGTAAGTTTTTATGTGAAAATTAAGACAAAGCCTTAAATTGGCCTTAGAACTAATTTAAAAGTATTGCCCTTCAAGTTTGTGCAGACAAAGAAGTTGGGGAAGTAACACCGTCTTTGACAGTTCTTAAGCTTATGGGAGTCTTACGGTGTGTTTTGGCTGTCAAGAGTCAAAATCAAAAATAAACTGATGTGACTAATTCTAAAGCCACTGATCTGATTCTCCGTGGTAGCATGATATAAAAGCATTAAATCAACATCATGTTAAAAATATGGTACCCCCACATGTGCCACCTTCTACATGAAAAGTTATTTACTCAGCCTATAAGTTTTATAAAATTCCTTAGGTTTGCAGTAATTTGGAATATTTATTAGGTGCCTTAAGATTTATAAGAGTTTTTACAGAGTAAGCTATACATTAGGAAATAAGTTTATAGTAAGATTTTAAAACTATAAATCCTTTTAAAAATCTTTGAAATATTAAAACCAAAGAGTTTATAAGTAAAATGTGAAACATTTTGGATTACAATTTTTATATAAGAACTTTTCAGTATTTTGGCATTTTCTGGGCGCAGCACAAAGCACAGCAATAGTTTTCTTATAAAATTATAAAAACTATTATAAAGAGGTTAGGATTCCTTATAAACCTCTTATAAATATCCATTTGTGTTATTAAAATTTTGAAACCAGCTTTTAAGTTGGGCTATTTTTTAACATCCTGAAACTACCTTTTTCGGATCCTAAAATTTGGCTGTCATTATAAACACTCTATATCTTTTCGTTTTTATAGGTGTTAGTATACAAATCTTTCTCAATGTACTTTGCAATTTTCATCAAATTCAATTAGTCAAAGTGAACAATTCGAAGATCTTGACCTAGGTTCTGCGAGTGAAACCTCAACAGCAAAACAATGAGCATCATGGACATAATTTGGGTGAATGGCCTTTCGCGAATTTAATCCAAATTGACAGTAAGATACCTACTTGTCTGAGGTATCAGGCATTAATCTTGAGTAGTCGTCGGTACTCATGCAGATTTGTGCACCAGTTAAAACATAAATTTGATATGATGGTATGTTACGAGGGTATACAGGGTGTTTTCTAAAGAAATCTTCAAATATATAAGGGTGATTTTCATGTGTTTTTATGATGTAAAGTTTGATTACCTTGAGTTAAATGTTTTCTTTCAAAAATGCTGGTCGGATTTGTATGCACTGCTTAGCTAAATTCTTACAATTAAAAAATTGAAAGTGACCATGCATAAAACATTTTTAAAATCAGCGCCCTTTAATTATCAAATATTATTTAGGATGTTTGTTTAAATTTTCAGATATTGTTCTTGTATTTATATACATAAAAAAGCAAGATATTTCCATTATTACAAAACTGAGGTTTAACTTAAGATTCCTTAAATAGTCAATTTTCTCAGCTGCATTACAACTAAAATGGCCCAAACCCACTCTTAAGTTGAAATCTTTTGCACGTAAGCAATGTGCTGTACCATGGCACTTGTGGGAAAGAGCTTGCCACAGTTGGGGTGACAACGACTAGGAGTGACACCGTCTACATTCAGAGCTACAGCACGATTTTAGGGAGACTGGTAGTAATGAAGAAGGACGGCATAGAGTCACAACTAATATCGAGATCAATTCTTGCGGTGCAAGCATTAAGAACGCGATTTGTTACAAGCACTGCACTGCAGAAAGAGATTTTCACATCAGTATAATTACCGCTAGCGAAGAAGAGTTGGTATTATTCAGGAAGGTGTTTTGGCTGCTAACCGATACAGAGATATTTTAGGGCTGCATATGATACCATACGCCTTGTTATTAGAATCTTTTTATTACTGCATGACAATGCACGCCGGCGTGTGGCTAGAGTGGTACAAAACTATCTCGGGAAATGGAAACTTTTCAACTTTGCCGTGGCCGCAAGTCCTGACCTTAACCCATAGAGCATATGGGGATAACATGCAGATCAAGTGGTACAGCCCTTACTGCTCACTCCTGTAGATCTTATTGACCTGTTATTAAGGCTTACATAAATATGGAAGTAGATAGATCAAGCTGAAAATCAAAATCTAATTTTAAGCATACCGAGGCGATGTGAAGCCCTAATTGAGGCAAGGGGAAGCAACACAGATAGTATCTATTGTAATTTATATTTTGAAAACAAATAATAAATAAAACTTTTTCCCCGTTTTTAAATTTATATACTTTAGAAATTTAATAAATTGTAAAAACCTATTAGAATAAATCAGATAAATAAATGCGCTTTGATTTTTTTAAATTTTTACGGCTAAAGTCAATTTTGAAGGTTATTTTTTGATATGCTTTACTAATTTAGCGGTGCAGTTTATATTTTTCAATTATCGGGTAATCGAAATCTCTTCTTTTTCTCAAACTCTAAACATTTACACTGATTATTAGATTTGATTGACCAGGAGCGTGCGCGTGGAGGCCAGGTCTAATAATATTATGAAAAATAAAAGCACGTATGATTATAATAATTATATGAATCTTTTAGCATTTTTTTAGTTGTTCGCTTAGTTTGGGAGAAAAAAATTATTTTTAATTAAAAACATTTGATTCTAATAAATACAATAAACAAGAAAAATAAAGTGTTTATTTTGGAAAGAACACATTTTTAACATACGTTAAGACAAATTTTTTCATGAAAACATAAGGAATCGAACTCTTAAATATTTTAGGTGACTTAAAATGCTTTACATCGTCTTTTTAAAAAGCTCGCTTCATATGAAATTGTTTTATCATTAAATTTAATTTAAGCTATTGTAAGTTACTTTATTTTAAAGAAAGCCGGAGTATAAGTAAAAATCTTGAAATGCCGTAATTTTGAAATATTTTTTTGCACCAAGTTACAATATCTCGGAATAAAATTTACCTTTTTAACAGACAGCAAATACTAAATTGTTTATAATGAATTCAACGTCGATTGACGATTTGCAAACATTGATACTTATTAAAGATTGTTTTATCTGAAAACTTTAAACCATAAAATTATTTATAACAAAACCTCATCACATTTGGCACATGAGCAAGTTTGAAATTTGAATTCAAAGCGGGTCCAAAATACATAAGAGTATACAATAAAACCCTGCGGACTTTGATCGGCCATGACTTCAGACCTGGCCCTAGGCTAATATTATACATATACTATTATAAATAATAATATATTACATACCGCATAGCTATTATTGTATTATCTATTTTTATATTAGCCTAACAGAAACGTGCTATGACCTAGCGCACTCTGTAGTTATAGCCAATAAATCGATGGAATAATCCAGCCCTGCAGCCCTACATATACAAGTACTCTGAAACAAACCAAAAAATTATTTTTACTTACCGATCCCGTCCATTTCATCGTCTATTTGCATCAAGCTATTATTATCAATTTTAGCTGAGGTAGTAAAATAGCCAGAATAACCCACTGGCATACCACAGCTAGCTTCAAATTAGCATTACTGCACCGGTTAGACATAACTAAAAACAATCATTATATTAATGAAATGTCAGTCATTTAAGTTTGGCAGCAAATTGCCACCAATTTGATTATTACAAATTCACCTAATTTCAATTATTCTCTCTTATGACAACAGAATTTAAGCAAAATTCCATAGCGCCTATATAACCAGCTTATTTCGGCTATTTCTTTACTTGTTAGCGAACTCAATTTTCTGCGTTTCATTTTCGTTTTCTTTATTATCTTTCAATTGTATAGGTGTATTAACGAGCTATTTTAGTGAAAGGCTGAAGTTAAAGCAATAAAGTTTCTAAGACCTTTTGTAACACAAAACTTTTAAGTTGCTAGAGTTTTTGTTATCTAGGATTTGACTTTATCAAGGTTCTACTGTATATACTTACTTGTGCTATTATTTTCCGCCTGGAAATGTACTACTGAAGAAATCTCATTTTGTAAAGGCGTGTATGGTGTTTTCACATCCATTTCAGATCAGCTCACTATCAGCACTATAAAAAACAAACTATTTATAGGGGTGTGAAGTACAGGCAGTTTTATTAATAAGGACTTTTAATATTAGTTGGTTTGAGGAAATAGACCTACGCAGACAGCAGGTCTTTATGCCGAAATGAGTCTTAAGAGGGTAGTTCAGGCTTTTAAGGTAGACTGTACTGTAATGCATAGAAAACTGCTGCACTGCCAAAGGTTTTACGCTGTGAAATTCTGAATTTTAAGTTTTTAAAATATCTTTGATAAATATACAGGATGTAAAATATGACGATGCTCACGATTTTAGTGGGCAATAGTGAAGCTCAAATTGCAGTGGTTTGCTCCAATACTCAGCGCTCCCCTCTAACTGCGTTGGCTCAGTTCCAGAGATAGACCTCTCTGGTAGACAGTTAGCAGTATATATGGTTGGCATTAATACCGGTGATGGGCGATATCTGTCTATGCGTTTAAACCTATATCTTAATACATTTAGCATAGAGATTTGCAAAGTAAAATATATTTTTATATTTGGTAACTTAAAAGATGAAAAAATAAGATATGTTTACACCAAAATAAATTTTTTGTATTTTCAAGCTCCTGTCTAAATAGTTTACTATTAATACACTGCTCCCAAAATTAACAAAACAATTTTTAATAAAATTGTAAAATATTAACAAGCGTTTATGTGGCTTAAATTAAGATCAAATTATCAATTATGGATGTCAGATAAAATTTCTTGTAGCTTTTATACTGTTTAAGATATTGAAGTTTTGAAATTTTTAAAATAACTGTTAATATCCACAGCATATAAGAGATGCAAAAGATTTATGAAACAAAATATACAGCTTACAAATTGTCCATATAGAAGTTAAATAAATATTATTTAAATATGAAAGAAATGATGTTATATTGACAACACTTGCATTTTACTTGTAACTTTTAATTTGTTGCATTTTTTAGGAATAATAATTTATCAAATGATACTTTTTGTGATTTATTGTAAAAAAATGTGTGTCTTTGAAATATATAAGTTTAATCAAGATATATTAAAACATTAAAGTTACAAATAGATGAAGGTGTTCCATTGATTTTGAGGGATGTATTAATTTTTAACGTAGTGAATCTTATCCTTTTAAAATCAAAAACCAAAGTGCCTTTTTCTTAACTTTGCAAAATAGGATGGATAGGATTCTTACACAAAATACCATGTTTTTATTTTTGCCACCTGGTACACTGAATTGAATTTTTCATTGTGAATCTATTTTCAAACAAACCACAACTTATAGCAAAATAAATTTTTTGAATGTTTAATTTTGAGGTTTATTTGTCCCCTTGTAATCCCTATCAGTAGTTAGGAGGACAGCTGCAGGATATGCAAATTAGGGAGTCAGAGTCGAATCCCCTACCAATCCCCACACCATTACCCCCACCAATCCCCCACCAATTCCCTACCAATTTCCCCACCAATCCCCCACCAATCTCCCCCACAAGCTACCAATCCCACAAGAAGAAGGCTGAGATTCTTCTTATTAGAAAAAGAGGCAACAACAAACACCCATTGATTTACGAAGCAATGAAAATAAAAAGAGTGTTAGATCTAAATTTGTGCTAGCTAATATGAATGGAAAAAATGTTTGTTAGATTTTTCAACGAAAGAATTAAATTACTGAAATATCTTATTAAATATGCAAAACCTTTGGAACTGTCGAAGTTTGGTCAAAATTACCATCATCTTATAAAACAAGCTTTTATTGCAAACTAAACTCCATGTTTTATACATTATAACCATCAGAATAGAAAGCAAATTTTGATGAATACCGACGAATTAGAAAATTAATTCTATTTATAATAAAAAAAAAATTCAATTTGTAAATTATTAATGTATAATTTTTATGTAATATGTTTATGTATGTCTTCTTACAATATCACATTTTATTTTAACAATCCTACACGTGTACTACCCCACCTTGCACTTAAGATTTTATTTTATAATTGGCTAAGATGTCATGTATATAATGCAGCATAAATCAAAACACGCTATTAAAATAACCACTCTTCACAGGCTTAAGTTTCATGCTTGTATAAAAAAATATCTTGCTTTGAGACAAGTCTAAAACTAAGATATAATAAATAACGAGTAAAGAACATATAATGATATTAATATGACTTTAATAAATATATTTTTTAATTTTAAATCGTTATTAAAAATGATTTTAACATTGATTTCAATACAATAACATTGATTTCAATACAATAATATAATAAAAAATGGTATGTACACTTGCTTTCATATTTAAAATTTTCGCGAATACCCCTGCTTGTCTAGTTTGGTTCATTGGCCAGTCATGAAATTATAACAATGGCGCCCTGCTAGGCAGATTTAACTTAAGAAAAACATTTTTACAATAAGGCCAGACAACAGGCTATATTTTTAAAAACTCTAGGTTCACTATCCGGTCAAAGTATTTTCAACTTCGGTTTGGTATAAATGCAGCAAGATTTGTGCAGTGATCATTTCGCAGTCTCTTGATTGTATAGAAAGAATACATATATAAATGCCATATTAAAAAGTTTTATAAGTTTTTAACATAATTTAAAAATGGCTAGCAAACTGTATTCAAATATTGCAGGAATTTGATTATCAAGCAGAACCAAGAAGAAATGCCACCAAAAATGAGGCTTTACACTACCAAAAATTGAATTTTGGAACCAAATAATCCATCTTCGCCTACATTATCGGAAACACAGTTAGCCTGCAAACTATATTCAACAATATTTAGATGGAAACATTCCTAATTGGGAAAATATCCTTCAAAGCTTGAACCATCCTATGTCGCAGAAAATTTCCCAACTGCACAACAGAGTAGCTGACCTAGAAAATTTCCCAACTAACAACAGGTAGCTGACCAAGAGGGGTCCCGGAGAGCTGTCCAAGAATATTCCCAACTACACAACAGGTAGCTGAGCTAGAAAATTTCCCAACTGCACAACAGGTAGCTGACAAGAGAATTTTGGAGGAAGTGACCAAGAATATTTCCCAACTACACAACAGGTAGTTGAGCTAGAAAATTTCCCAACTGCACAACAAGGGAGCTGACTAAGAAAATTTCCCACGGAAGCTGACCAGAATATTTCCCAACTACGGCAGGTAGCTGAGCTGAAAATTTCCAACTGCACAACAGGTAGCTGACCTAGAAAATTTCCCAAATGCAGCAGAAAATTTGACAATTGACAACCGTCAGCAAAGATGAAGCGATCACTTACGTAGCGCAAATGAAATAAACACATCGATTAAGATACAAAAAGAAGTAACATACAATGTAGAAGCATCCTCCGACTTAAATTCACTACTTGATGTTTGTGCTCATAGAGTAAAGTGTAATAAAAATAAGTAAAAGTGCAAAACTCTAAGAGTGAATCTATGTTTAAAAAAATGCAGTTTTAAGAAGAGACAAAAAGATGCAGTATAAAAAAATTATTATATGAAAATAAAAATTGTTTTAACAACTAAATATCGTTCAGACTTAAAACCAATTATGTTGTTACAATAACACACTTTAAAACTTTAAAATTAAAATCCTTGCCCTTATCGTCTGTCGCCACTTTTAAAGTTTTGAAGTCTAGTAAACTTTTATAATTCAAACTTAATTTAATGCTGAAAGTTTTAAATTGAAGTATCAGTCAAAGTTCAAATAATAAAAGTGTGTCGTAAACTTTTGACATTTATATATTTTTTTATATCCCAGTAGATTTTAATTTAAGATTGAGTCTTTTCTATTTAGCATTATTGGAAAAAATCAAAATTAACTTGTTTTATATAAATTTCTGTATAAAAATAAAGAGTTTTAGTCTTTTTTTATAGATTATTACTAGACCCATTTGCAAGTACACAGATTTTAAAAAATGATTTTTTTCCTAAAATTCATTGGCACAGAAAAAATCAGTTGATAATTAACATCAGATCATAAAAAATTTGATGCAAAAATTTTGTACCTAAATAAAAATAGTAAATTAAAAATAATGACAGTTTGCTTGAATAATAGGAACCAGTTGCGGATTTACATTAGGGGCCTCCAGGATGCAAATTTTCTGAAGGGCAAAGTTGCTTTAAAAAGAAGTGCATTTATGTAAAAAGCATCTTCATATTATGATAAATAAAATAACTTTTAGTTAGTAGAGTTAGTCAAAAAGTAATGGAAATAGTAGTAGGCAAAAAAATATTTACCGTAAATAGGTTATTCCCAACTGACAGCCATCCACAACTTCACTATTAATCCAGACAGTCAAACTCCAAAATAGTCATCACTTTCCAATTTTTATATATGTACCGATTTTCTTGAAAATTTGATTAAACCATCATCTTCCACATCAAAATCTATATGGTCATAAGTGTGCAAATTGTTTTTTAGGGGGTGAAAACCACCCCTTATCAAGAAAAAATAAATTTTATAGGTTTTCAGCTTTTCGATTCAAATGTCTTTTATTTATGGTGTATTGGTATTCTTACCAGGTGGGTGCTTTGATTGCAGGAGTAAGCTTTATGCGAAAATATTTTTTAGAGTGGCTTTTGTAGTAGGTATGGTGGAATATTCTATATTTTAAAATATTTTTTCATTTATACAAAGATGCGCCAAAAAGTAGGATGCAAATTATTTTTTTTAAATTGAATGTATTTTGAATGGTACCCTTAATTTTTTTTTATTATAGGTTTATGCGATCAGTTATAGTTTTAGGATAATTCGATATTATGAAAATTTATTGTTAAGCCACCTATTTTCTGTGAAAATACTACTTTAATTTTGTCTCTAAGCGATTACATAACTTGTATTCTTAGTAAACAAGGTTAAAAAAACATACTCAAATGAAATATTTAAAATCTTATTACAGAATTATTCTCTGTTTTGTTCAAAATCAGAAATTTCTATTGAAAAATCTGCTTTTGAAATAGAACACCCCATATATTTTACTGTCATCTTACAGCTCATCAAAAATTCTTCAAGTTTTGTTATATGCTTTAATAGTTTTCGAAATATTTTTCATGTTTCAAATTTTTCTGTTCTCGTTATAGAATCTTTTGACCAAACCTGTCCACTGTGTACCAAAACAAATGAAAATAATATCACTGATACTGGACGACGTAAATTAGAATTAGATCAGTTTTCAAGTTAGGCATTTTTGCTGTAATTTAATGTTCAGTTGTGCCATAAAATTAATTTTTCCAAAAACAATTGATATGATTATGTTTTGGTACGGCAGATAAAGTGTCTTTTGGCTAAAGGTCTCGAGCGAGATTATCCAGGCGAACATGATCAAGAAGGACCGTCTATTCAGACATTATTAAGGAGAAGAAACTGGATTTTTGGGGGAGTCTTAGTTGCCGAAATATTGTGTTGATGAAAGTTTTATATATAAATATAAATAGCTAATATGTGTTGAGTTATTTTAATCTACAGGTTTTACTTATACATAAAGGACAGTATCATCATCCATTTGTTAATTATAAGATTTAGTGAATTAATTTAATAATAACATAATTATTATTTCATTAATTAGGTTTAGGGTTTTATTGTTTTTAAATACCCTGTTATAATGTTTGACCAAATCTGTTTGTTTATGTTATGTTTTATTATATTTATTATTTTTTATATTAATAAAATTGTATTTACCTGGAATAATGTGTTTTTTAATTTTTCTTATAATAGTTTTTGTATTTTATTTTCCTATGTTTGCATTGGAAATTAGGGAATAAGCTATAATAGTTATATTCATGATATATTCACTCACCAAACAACTTCATGTAGTAGAGATCAGCACTAAGTGAGTTCGCAATTGTAGTTACCCCCTCAGTTGGATGTTGTTATTTAGAAGTAATAATATCACTCCATCTTAGACTATTTCTTTTATCAAAATTGACAAAATTTTCAACGAACGAAAGAGTGATCAGAAGCGTGAAAAATATTTCGAAAACTATTAGGAACAGAATAGATACCATAACAAAACTTAAAGAATTTTGACAAGAGCTGTAGATGACAGTAAAATATATAGGGTGTTCCATTTGAAAAGAATCAGATTTTTTAATTGAAATTTTTAGATTTTGGACCAAACAGAGAACACCCTGTAAAATAAGATTTTAATCTTATTTTATGTGAGTATATTTTTTTAACCTAATTTTACTAAAGATTTAATTTACGAATCTTAGAGACCAAATTAAAATAAAATATTTTCACAGTAAACAGGTGCTTAAATGCTAAATTTTTGCATAATAAGTCAATTATCATAAAAATTATAACATTTCGTGTTTAATATATAATAAAAAAGTTATGAAATTACACGTACAATTCAAAATACATTCAAATGCAAAGTTATTCCGTTTAAAAATCTAACATTTACGTCTACTTTTTTTGGCTTTTCTGTATAAGGTTAAAATCTTTTGGAAATATACAGGAGATATTCCACCATGCCTTACTACAAAAGCCCATTTTCAACCAGTTTTATCTTCAAGGCATAAAACTACTCCGCCCAATCGTTGACTCACGGTACAATATATAAAATTGGGTGTATTTTGAAATATCAACCCTTAAATATCTTTGAAACTACCGTTTTTGGTAAATAATATAGAAAAAATATTTTAACGATTTGTAGCATTACAATTGTGAGTTTTGAAAAATCGTAGTTTTGTAAAATTATTAGTTACCACTTATCAAAAAAATATCTTATGACTGCAATTTTATCATATTATAATACCAAATTGTACCATTATCTACTAGCAACCATAAGACCTACCGTACAATAAGTAAAGTAAAAAATATTTTTGTGTTCACTGATCTTCAGTTAGAATTTTGTTGGGTTCAAGATCAAATTATCTGATATAGATGATTTTTAATTATCCTATACTATACAGCCCTTAAGAACCACCCTTTGCCAGTCAAGCTGAAAATTTATTAAGAACATTCATCTTCATGTGCATTACTATGAATGAAACTGCATTATCTGCTTTATTTTGTTATATCTCATAATTTAAAGCTATAATAAATATAGAAAAAATCCTTTGTGTAATTTTTCAAATTTACAAGCCTATGTACAGAGCTGGACCTTCATATTTATAGGTAAAGGTCAGGGAGCATGGAAAAGCAGTCCTTTGTAGTGAAAGTTTAAATCAGTTATAACAAAATCATTTTATGCAGAAAAAAAATAAAAAAGAAAGATGTCGTCATAAAAAATGCTACATTTTTCTGCTCTTTAGTTTTTGTATCTTACTTTGGTTTTGGAGTTAAAATGAGAAAAGATTTTTTAAAAATCACAAAAAAACATAATTTAAGCTCATTTTTTCAAAACTGTGCATCTCTAATCAGTAAAAAATTTCAGGTGTATAAATATAACACCATCCTCAGTGGTGGTGCAGGAATAAGTTTAATTTCAGGTTTCAGATAAATGACATTGGTTTGTGATTTTTTTTACTTTGTGCTATTTACACATATCTCACTGAAATTTCGTCAAAAGAGTTTTGCATCAGTGTCTTTGTACTCTTAAAAATATTATGACTTTTGTTGAAAAATGTGCCACTTTTCTCAATTGTTTGAGGTTAAGATACTTAATCACATAAAATGAATCTTGAACCCAGCTAACTTGCCGATGAGCTTTGAATCTCTTTATAAATGGCTCAATTTCTTTTTATGAGCTTCATTTTGTTCATTACGTTTTTGATAAACGCATAATTACAGAGTTAATACAGCCAAAGAACAATTGAAAAATGGTTTTTAACGAAAAAATCTTTTCAGGTGCGAATAGTCAAAATATTTGATCTGGCGAAAAGGCATGACATTTTTATTTCAAATTTGGCAATAATAATGTCGTTTAGGTGTTGAATTGCTTATTCACCCCGAGAAGAAGTGGCATCCACACGGAGCTGGTTGCCACATCAAACATATCAGTTTTGCTTTTCGACCATCACATCTATCATCTGCAAAATTTCGATAAATCAGATTGCATATAAAAGAATTGGTAGAAGTAACGATTCTTTGGACTATGTTTATTTATAAATAAGACCTCTTCTTCACTAGGTTTTAGTGAAGATAAGGTCTTTAATTATAACAAATGTGAATCGACTTCACCCTGGAGAGAACTAAAAAAACTTCCCGCTAGAACAGGGTTACGATAAGAGATTTCAAGAATTTTTGTTCACATGAGAAAGCGTGCTGAATTTTATCCCAGAATTTTGAAAGATCTAAATGATCTAAATATAAGAAAAACCTCAAAATATCTGATGTAATTTTTAAGTCAGAGAGTCTTTGAGGGCGCTTATGCTTTTAATTTTTGATGATACAAAGAGCCTCCTTTAATCTTTTTAAGGTTCAATATAACAAATGAGTTCAAAATATAAAACCAAAAAATATCGATCTAATGATCCAAGTTGGTTTTAAAGTAGGTGAAAATAGGTAACATTAATTTTCACGAACTGTAATTGTAAAAAGTGAAGAATTTGTTTTGAATCTCCCAAAAAATCTGCCCGTCAGGTGTTTCAGATAGTATAGAACAGCGTTTCTCAAACTTTTTACATACAGGGTGTTGTAATGGTATGTCATAATTTGGAAGGAGCGATTCCTGGATTGATTTTAAGTCAAAGTTCATATAAACATCATTTAAAGTATGAATTATTAGATGCAAGGGTGTGTTAAAGTTTCCAATTTGCTTTCATTTTTCTTATTATTCTTTAACCAAATGACTGGTACACAAATTGGGATCTGAAGGGTTTTCTGAGGTAAGAAATTTTAGTTCGTCCACGCATGATGTTGTAGTAGAGGGCCTTAGCTGCCATTCCCCTCACTTGTTTAGATGTCATGCACTAAACTTAGAATGTGGCCTATTTATAAACATCATTCACTATAAATCCACATCTACATCAAAGTATACTTTATTAAGTCTCTAAGAACAGCGGTTCTCAGAATAAGCACACTTACAAAGGATCTGATTTTATGGAAACTGGAATTGCCCAGCTGATTAAGCTTCAAGCTGCATAGTGATAATTCTTAGCCACACGTTGATCAAGGTCTTTCAGGGCACGAAAGCCGAAAACGCCTCGAACCCCCTAAAATCACCCTCAAAGTTCCCAATTTCCCAAGTGACGCGGGGGTGATGGAAAGGCGCGTTTTCGGGTTTGTGCCCTAAGTTTGATCACCGTAAGAACACCACTATGCAAAGTTTGAAGCAATTAGGACAAAGAATTCATTTTCCATAAAAGAAATTATTGAGATCACTGAAATGTGTTTATCTCGAGAGCATATCTAGACATGAAATAGAATTGTACATTTTTGATGCCGGATGAATTTATGGTAACTTATTTTTAATAAACGGGTCAATGATAAACTTAAAGAAGTTACGACATCTAAAAACAGTGAGAAGAGCCATGGCTGGCGCCCTCAATAACAGCATCAAGACAATTTAAATTTCTCTGTAAACCCCGGATCCCCCAGATGCAACCTTACCCAGATCATTTGAATGGGTAGTGGAAAGCGAAGCAAGTCGGCTTTGGCTTGCCCTGTATCTTAATGGCTAGCATTTTAGGCACTCTCAGACACAGGCAAGATCGATTCAGAATGCCTCAGCTCATGGCATGCCGATAATGTTTGCCACAACATCAAACGCACAGCAGGAAGAGAAATGACTACCCTCTTAATGCTGCAATAAATGTTTTTGCATTTTAAATTCATAAAGATTATTAAGCCTGGTAATATCGTCATAATTTATTTTTCAAAATATATTAGTAATACATAAAAATACTACTATTAAAAAACTTAAGTTTTGAATATGAAATAATAAGGATACTTTTATACATAGATATGGCAGTCAATGCAAGGAATGAAACTATTTTCCTCTTCACACATTTTTTTTTATCTTGGGACGGTCCACGAAGGCTGGCCGTACTGTACCGTGGCTGTCTGAAGTGGTAGAGGGTTGTTCGCACGATACTTGGAGATCTAAGAAAAGCAGGATAACTTCTGCGTGTAGCAGGTTTACTCAGTATCTGGACATGATAAAGAAACAAACAAAAGTTTGGAAGTTTGGGCACAACCCGTTGGACATAAAGGGATGTATAAAGTGGCACTACGTGTTGCTCTGCCGCGGAAGTTGCAGAGGAGAAGTGCTCGCCAGCTCTTCAGGTCATGAAAATACCTATAAAGAGCGACAGATACCTCACGGCCATCGGTGGGCAACGGAAGGCTTTCTGTAAGAATTGTGGATCATTAGTCAAGACAATGGTATTCTTTAAATGAATTCAAGAATGCTAAGTGTTGTAGGCGGCTCCTCCCCTAGGCATGAAAAACATAGAATTTAGCGAAATATGAGTTTTGACATTTCATTGATCAAATTTGAAACAAATACAAATAGAGGATTTGTTTCGATAGTCAGTGTTACTAGCAAATTTTTATTTTTTTACCAGTGTTCTTCTTAAGGCCAATAACATCTTGTAAGTTTGAGTGTGGATCTTATGTCTCACTCTTTAGATAAAAACTTTTGAAAATCCAAGAGCTGCCACTGGGTCAAGGGTGGTAAACTTAACAAAAGTGCTCGATTTTTCTATTTATCCTCTAAATATAGAGTTATGTTGGAAGTCACCAGTTTTACCCATTTTGTCAAAAGGTAATTATTTTATTAATAGTTGTTAAATATTCAACTTTTCTAAAAACTATTTTGGATATACACTTACTATTAGAACTGTAAAATTATAAGTCAACCAACAAAACAAAACACACAAAAACTCTCTTGTGTGCTTAGTGTCAGAATTTTCTAATATTATTTTTCCATAGAACATGAATCAGAAGAGTAAAATTAGAGTCAAACAGCAAAAAATCAAGGCAAGACGTTATTTACAGATATTAACGATTTTTAAATTTAAAACGTCAATATCTCAAGAAAACTATAAAAGATAAATGACATTTTATTTGACATAAACTATATGTATTTTATAGGGTCTTTAATTAAAGTTATATGACTTTTGCATAAATCAATATTTTACTAAAAACCGAGTTTTCAGGATTTTTCGATGTATACCGCAAAAAAAAATTAAAAGAAAATTATTATTTTTATTTTTAATTTTTTATTTTGCAAATTTAAGTAATTTAGGATATATATGATTAAAACAAAAAAAAGATTTAAAATAAAAGAAACCATAAATCATATTAATAAAAAATCTATTATGGACTATTATATCACACATTATTTATCTTATTAAAAATGTCTATTAACTTTTGAGACAATTTAAAAACCCTCTTTTTTATACATTTGTTCTCTTAGTTTATATAGTCGTAATCCAAACATTCCGTAGTACCTTTTCGGTTTGGGTTTTTCAATTTCTTCTGTTTGACTAATTTTGATTTTCTGATTCGTGTTTAAAGGCTTTGTGGCAAAAAATGTTAGTCTGACACCTAGCACATCATTTTATTTTGTGGACTATATAAGATGTATTAAAATCAAATAAACGAATACCAAAAACATGAATGTATCAAATAACCTTCTTATTTAGATTATGGAGAAAAGTAGAGAAATAAGTCTTAAATTAAACTTTAAAAATCCTTTTGGAAAAAAATGTTGAAAAAATATAAAAAGCACCTTATGCAAAAACAGGGAAAAAATGAGCAGGATTTAATTTACAGTACATTTTCATTCACAATAAGCAGTTTAAAAATGAAGGATTTAATGTTTAAGTTACGATTAAAGTATTATTACAATTTAAAATTTAGTCAATTAGGTGTTAGCTATTCATTATTAAAATGTATTTTGAAAATGAAAAGCGTTTTTATTTGAAAGATAATTAATCTAGCTGTAATTCTAATATTACAATCTCATCTTTGGAAAATATTTCTGTAAAGATGCTTTTTCCTCTAAAAAAAATTTCAAACGACAGCATTCGAAAGATTATGGAATTTAGAAAAAATGTATGTTGTAATTATTGATTTTTATTGATATTATATAAATTCTTACACTAAAAACTAGCCACACTTATTTACAAAAACTTACCTAAGATCCGTTGTTATCTGAGAGCTTTGTTTAACCGAAAGAAATGTCTTTTTTTATCTTGTTAAAATGAATTATTTACTTCACTTGTAAGTTGTCTGCGAAAAAAATGATCTAATAAAGATTTCTTGACACCACATATCTTGTTAATTAACTACGCTGTCTCTAACACTGTCTACAAGATATTAAATTATAAATCCTTATAAGATGTACTGAATGATAATGTCCTCGGTGGCAACATTTCTTTTTGTTTTATGTCGATTACCTCAGAACATTAAAGGTGGGACTGACCCCCACACTACAAGAGTCTTCTAGGTACAGTGTTATAATAGTGGCCAACATTATTTTATATTATTTACTGTGGTTCAGTCAATGAATGTAAGCCAGGTGATCATTAAAGTGCGTTCGATTTGATGCTTTTCCTTTAAATCTTTCTTTTATATTGTTTAAAATCAGCAATCCTTTCGGCAGAGACTTTGTTTTTATCCCGGCCAGGCCAATTCACTTTCTTTCCAGTTTATGTTAAAAGTCTATTGTGTTCCCCAGTTTCTGGAAGAATTTAGGAAAATGGTTATCAAATAGTTGACCACAGTTTTAGGAAACCGACTACTTTCATGAGTTAGTGATACTCTGTTGCTGGCTAAGTTGAGGTGCTTTGGAATTTCTATGCATGCTGGCATGGCTAGGCAGGGACAAACATGCGTAGAATAAATAATTATGTAGCTCAAAACAAGTTGATGTGTTATAAGGGGAACCATAAGCTTTCACTGTGGCCCTTTTTATTATTATTATTTATTAATAATATCCAAATCTTATTTAAATTATCTAAAACCAGTGTTGTTTTTTGAAAAGAAAAAAATATCTGTACCGTTTCTAACTGTGATATTGCAGTTGGATATAGGAGTATTTACACAGTGGTCAAAGCCTAATAGTCTCTTAATGCAGAGAAATACTGCACTTTTTGATTTGCTCGGGATTCTGAGATAGCTTCGATAGCTCCACATGTTTTAGTGTCATCTGATTAGTGCTTGTAACGGACCAACAATATTCTGGGTCCTATTCTAGATTTGATAAGTTTTCTGAAATATTTTAAATGTTTATATTACTTTATTCTTTAGTCCTTTATTGAAGTATCATGCCCCATTTGCTCACCTTTTTACAGTGTGCGTGTACACAGATTAAGTAACAAACAATTTATTCCTAGTGTTTTGCTGTTCATGTATGAAGTACATATCAGCGTAGTTGTTCATCAAAATGCTTATTTTTATGATGATTTTCAAAAAATTTTCAATTTCAAGTACTATAGGCACTGTGGGTGCTGAGTTTTTAGATGTTTAACCCATTATATCCCCCGTTTTTAAGCACCGATATATGCAGATATAACGTTCTTCGTCACCCTTAAAGACAACGCGGTAGTACCACTGCCGCGTTTTCTTAACCCCTCCCCCTTAAATGTCTGGGTAATGTTAGCTAGAACCTATAGTTTGTGTGGGTTCAGACCATACCAGCGGCACGATGGCGTATCTATCCAATTACTCACACCGTATCCCAGCATCGCTTAACTTTTTACTCCTTTACGGGAAATGGCAGGGCCAATGTCGTTAGTCTCTCCGCTCCGGGAATCAGGCAGTCGCCAGCGGCGTGCTAGGTAACCACTATGTCATCAAGTGGTATGAAGTTGAAATAATTTTTCCAGTTTATTCTGCTGATCATTATAAATTGCATTAGAAATTTTTCATTTATGCAGTCTGTGTTTTTAATACATGCTCTAATGTTTTTTTATGCCTTTAGCTAATGGTCCTGGAAGTTTCACCGCATTTTAGCGAAAGTTTTCTCGTTTAAAAAAATAACCATCTTGTGTATTTTTAACAAAGAAGTTCAAGCAAATCAAAGAAGTAGCTAAAAAGCAGTTTTGTTATGAAGTATGCCGCGGTATTGCGCGTAGTGAATCCGCCCTGTCAGGAGGATGTTGTATTATTTTATTAGTTTTTAAGAAGCAAAGCTCATTAAAATAAGTAAGCACAATTGTCTCAAAAATGCTAAATGCGATTTGTGGGTGAGTGGAGTGGACGGTGAAGGTGGATTCCAAGGGTGTCGTATTTAAATAAAGATTTATATATTTTTAACTTTATTTTGAAAAATGTGATTCAACAACTGAATATCCAGACCCCATCAGTTGTGTAAAAAGGAAACTAGTGATAAGGTAATAAATTTAATTAATTATAAATATAATAAATCGCTTTTCATAACCTCAAATAATAAATTTTATCGTAATTAATAGTCACTAAAATTAGCTTAAAACATAGAAATAAGGGTATTTTTTTGTTTAAATTATCTGCCCGCCTGCATGACCAGTGATGCAGTTCTACTTTACAACTAAATTAATATTATCCTAGTCTCTCAAGCTGGATTCGGCTTTATTTTCTTCTTGGGGACGATCATGGCACTTCAACCATTATCGTAACTGAACACAATTAATGAGCTTCTACGGTGGGATGTACAGGTGGCCCATTAGTGCGAGGAAGTCAATATATCTGTTGTTAATAGAAATACTAAAAATGTTTCATGCAAAGTTAGGACCGTAGTACACATTCTAAAAATATTTGATTGTTTACAGGGTGTCCCAAAAAGCGAGGCAGCATAAAGTACTATTTTTAAATAGCAGTACCCAATTTTTATTCAGAATTAAATTAAGTGGAGATTCTGCGTATAACACAATATTTTAATTTAATGATTTTTGCGGTGTTGCCATGCTGTTTACAATTTACGAAAAATTTTGAAAAAAAAGCCTAAAACAAAAAAGCCGCCAAAAAATAACTGATTTAAAAATTATAATACTTTGTCATGTTTCTCTCAACATCTGGATGACAGAAAATTTTGTAAAGAAACTGGCTTTAACTTGCACAGGGTGTTTTTGCGGCCATTGTAAATATTACATTTAAATTAACATAACTTTATTTTTAATGGAACACCCTATATTTAATACGCCATGTTAAGTATTAATTATAAGTTATGTTCCAAATAGAGCCGCTTTACCACAATTTCGATTTTAATGGAAAATTCACAAATATCGTTGTTTTCTGTTGTTTTCTTTTTTTTTTTGATGGTAGGCCATGAATTTAACAAAGCGGCTATTATTTCACGTCAAAAGTATTTTATTACTTTATCTTTTTAATCTGTCATTCTTGCAAAGTGGTTAAACTGATTCTAAAAAATAATGAATTTTTCTAAAGAAGAACTTGTTGATATGGTTTTTATATTGGGCGCAAGTGACAAGAATTGTTTATAAGCTGAACTTTACCATGGCTTTCCTGAAAGAAGGCAGCCAAGAAAGGAGCATTTAAAAAACTGTTAGATCGTTTTGTTCGGACGGAAAAGTGGATTACGAAAAGACCGATAGAACTAAAACTGCTAACTCCGGAGAAAAATTTTTGTTGTTTTGCTTAAAGTTGCAGAGAATCGCATATCTCTGGATGATTGCAAATGAAACTGATATAACCCGGCAAAAAATCAGAGAATTCTAATGCATCATGCCCCATCCAGCTTATTCAAGGAGTTAAAAATGACCATGATTATGGTGCCAGTACTTTTCTGTGAATGGGCCCAACAACAAATTCAACAAGATACATTTTTTGATTATGTTGTTAATGATGAATCCACATTTCTGCAAAAATGGAAATGTAAATCGTCATAATTTCCTACTACTCTAACAAATCCATATTTTATAAGAACTTACAGTCCGACAAGCTTGGTCGTTAAATGTGTGGGGTCGCATAGTGGAAATTATAGTGTACTACTTTTTGCGGAACAAGTTACCGGTCAAGTTTATTTGCAATTTCTTCAAAATGACTTGCCACATTGACCAACGCCTTACCAAACTACGTTAAGGGGAGGATGTGGTATTACGATGAAATAGGTCCGTCATACAGCAACAATCCACGAACATCAGACAATTGCTTTCCTAATAGATGGATGGAGAGACGTAGGCCATTTCGGGAGCCCTCGTTCGCCTGATATTACAAAATTGACTTCTTTTATGAGGTTATGTCAAAGATCATGTCTATAGAATCTCTCCAACCACTAAGGAAGATATGTAGCAACGTATAAGAAGTTTTTAGAAATATCAGCAACAATATCATAATCAAAATTAATCGATCTGCTGAAGAACGCATTGAGACTTGTTTTGAATAATAACGGCAGCCATATCGAACGTTTATTATAAAGTCTTTGACGTCTACCTGTTGTTTATAGTCTCTTTTAACGTTATTTATTTCGTTATTGTTTTTATGTTTATGTTCGTTTATGTTACTTACTCTTATACTTATATTGGTAAATAAAATAAATTACTAAAGTTTAAAATAATTTTTTAATTATTATATTGTTGTGAATATTTTTCAAAACTTCTCTTATACCAGCAACAAGTTCTTCTTTAGAAAAATAATTCTTTTTTTGAATCAGTTTAACTACTGTAAGAATGACAATTAAAAAGCACAAGGTAATAAAAATACTTTTGACGTGAAATAATAGCCGCTTTTCATTTAAATTCATAAGCCTACCATAAAAAAAAACAACAGAAAACAACTTGATATTTGTGCATTTTCTATTAAAATCAAATTTAATGGCAAAACGGCCCATTTTTGGAACATAACTATAATTGAGGTATAAATCATAAAATACTTAACAACATGGCGTATTAAAATATAGGGTGTTCCATTTAAAAAAATAAAGTTATGTTACTTTAAAAACTGCAATATTGGCACCGCCATGTAAAAACACCCTGTGCAAGTTAAAGCTAGTTTTCTTTTCAAAATTATTCTGTCATCCGTGATGTTAGGTTGAAACATGACAAAGTATTATAATTTTTAAATGAGTTATTTTTCAGCGGCTTTTTATTAGGAAGCTGTTTTTTCAAAATTTTATTAATTCGTAAATAGCATGCTTAACGCCATAAAAATCATTAAATTAAAATATTCTTAATTCAATTCTAGATAAAAAAATTAGGTACTGCTATTTAAAAAATAGTACTTTTATGCTGCCTCGCTTTTGGGATTACCAGTATACAATTAAAATATTTTTAGAATGTGTACCTCTATCAGGATCTCTCACTTTTGTATGAAACATTTTCTCCGTATTTGTCTTCAACAACAGATATATTGGCTTCCTGGCACTAATGGTACCTGTATAACAAGCACATAATAAGGTAATAATACTTTTGCCCAGCCATATTTATAAAGTGCGAAACTTTCATATTGTTACTTTTTACATAGCAGACGCTTACGCTGAGCATATCGTTAAAAGGACTATAGAAAGGATTTTGTATTCATTTTTAGTAACAACAGAGATTTTAATGTAACCGACCAACTGTACCCTCCAAATCTATTTGCGCGAAGACTCACCTTCTTCTATTTTTAGTTATGGTCAATGTTACGGGCTAGCTCATAATGAATCAGTATATTATGATTTTGCAAATTGTATATCCGTTCTAGTTTTTCTTTTGTATGATTCGCATTCGCATAAAAAAATAGGTCAGCTTTTGAGGAACCTCAAGGTAAGTTTTTTGCATGCGTGTCTTTAATTGGTTGATTTCTTTGTTTGTTTATCGGGAGAAATTGCGCGGAGTCTAAAGACCCTGACTGGAATTGAATGTCAAGGAAATTGATGTAAATAATGCGTTCTTAAAACTCCTTAAAGTAATTGCATCGTTTACATCTTTTATTGATTTAAATTTGTGGAATGATAACTGTCTTAAATAATTTGGGAAAATATTAAATCACTGGTATGTACAGCGTGTCTCAGAACAGGTGGCCGAGAAGGACAAATGGACTAATAAATTTTTTTAAATTTTGAAATTGGGTAAAATTGTCGCTCATAAAGTATTTCATTAATAACATACCTTTGTATATTTAAAACCATGAATTAAACATATTTATTACGATAAGGTACACATGTAATAAAAGAAAGTGGTTTAATGCCGGTATATTTATATACGCGGAGAGCTTTAGTTACAGAATAATTTTTTAACACCATAGTTTAAATTAAAAAATTAAACTCCAGATTATGACATAAATTTTATTTTTTAACAATTGGCTCTAACTTTAAGTTACTTAAATAGTAATTTAGTATTGATTTTTGATATTGATCCTGCAGACTAAAGCCCCAAAATACTGTATTTAAATTCAAAAAATTCTTGGACGGTTTGTTGCTGAGACACGAGTCATATTATGTTTATTTCATATGTATATATATATATATATATATATATATATATATATATATATATATATATATATATATATATATATATATATATATCTCGATTCATCGATTTGCCGGGCCATATGAACGGGACACTTATCTTGTTGTAAGATAAAATTTCTGTCCGAAATCGATCCAGTACAGAAGAAAGCATGATATTTTGTAGTAGATCTACATATACCTCCGCATTGAACCTTCATTCGATAAAATAACATACACCAAGTCCTTGTGCATTAAGCCACTCCCAAACATTTACCGAAAATCGGCCACTACTTTGGTCCTTTTGGGTATATTTTTCATCAAATCGTGTTCCTTGAGGCCTGTATGCCTTAAGTATCCCATTGTAGCACGACTGAAACACTTTTTCATCGGTGAATATTATATTTTCCCAAAAAATCGGAGGTTCCAAGTAAAATTGTAGAGCAAATCCAATGCGTTGTTCTTTATTTGCATTTGTTAAAAACGGTTTTAAGCTACCGGGTGGCAGCGCAATTCGGATATTTGCTTTATTCTTCGCCGTGCCGCTCTAACCGATGGATGCTGGGAAATTGCTCTTCGTTTTTACTGTAACTACAGATTTAAATGGTTGGTTTCTTAAAACATTAACTAAATTATTGTCTTGTTCTTGATTCGATAGTTTTGGGCGACCATCTCCAGCTCTTCTCTCAAAAGAGTGTGTTTCCTGCCATTTTTTTTTTTAACAAAATGAATAGTACTTTTTGGGATGTTAAGCTCTTTCGCCACATCCCTTTCTGGCCAACCTCTTTGCTCCATATAATAAATAATTAATACTTTTTGATCTAAAGTTAGGTTTTGCATTTAAAAAAAAATTTTTAGACACTGACAACGGACACCTGTTTTTTTATTAAGTTTTTCAACAGGTATTTATATTCAGTAGTCATCAGTCAAGATTTAATGGCAGTTACTGTACCTCTGTAATAATAAAAACTTTCGACAACTTTTTTTACAAACCTCTAACTATTGACTAAAAATTAAGTACTTCCCATTCATGTCACTAATCCTAACCGTTCTCGAAAAAACGTTAATTATTTACACTGTTAACCCCCTAAGGCTCTCGCCCACTAGCCAGTTAGTTTTGCTCCGATCTCTCCCAATTTTTTACACAATATTCTTAAAAGGTTTTTTATTTGAAAAATTAAATTAAAAAATGCAAAAAAATTCAAACGTTCCCTCCCTTAAACTACATACTGAAAAAGCAATACAAAATTAATATCTTTTTAACCAGTAACTTAGGAAAAAAACGCTGAAACACGTCAATTGATTTTAAATTGTACGCATTTTTTGGCAATAAAATAAAATATTTTTTCAAACCCTTAGCTGCAACCCTTTCCAACTTTTTTTTTCAAATGCAAACCTATGTCGTGTAAGAGCTCATTGAAAAGCTCGTACAAATTGGAATCTGACCATACTCTTTCTTTTTTTTTTAAACTTATGTGGTTACCAGGAAATGAGAAAAAACTCTTTTAAAAACAAAAAAGTTAGAAATATCTACTTAGTGCTATCTACGGGTGAATTAACGTTGCAAATAAACAAATAAAGTGGCATTCAGCATTGATGATGTAAACTGCTCAACAATTGCTAAGGATCATCAGTACCTAGTTTTTAAAAGTTTACAAATTTTAAGAACAGACCAACCTGGGTAGGCAGCACAACAAATTTTATTGATTATGTGTAAAACTGATAACGTAATCTAGCATCGACATTCTTTGGAATTTTCAGAAAAAAATTAGACATAAAATTAGTTATAATCCCAAGCAATTGTTGAGCAGTGTACTTCAAAAAGAGAAAAAGGTTGTTAAATTTTTTGTACCAAATTTAATGCCTGATAAAATTTTTTTGACTCAGTTTTAAAATTGTGGCATTTCTAGGTAAAATTGAAATCTGTTTAGTTTATTAATTGTGTACCTTCAAAGTGTTCTTTTTTAATTTGCCAAACAAAAATGGTATTGTCAGAGAGGCAGCGTATCGAAGTCTTGATATTGTTGGGATGTGGGGATAGAATGCGGAGTCAAAGTGAAGTGTGTACTTTATTTAATGCAAAATATCCGGAAAATCACATTTCCCAGGCTACTGTGAATAAGATCTTACACAAATTTGAAGAACATGGTACAGTGAAGGACTTGCCCAGAAGTGGCCGGCCACACGTTTTAGACGAAGATCAAAAATTGGACATTGCCGTATCTCTGCGGAAGATCCACATTTGTCAACGGTTTCATTAGCCCAAAACAATCCTGCGTCTAGACGTACGATTGGGAGGTTTTTGAAAACAGAAAATACCACCCATATAAGGTATATCTTGTCCAAGAGCTCTTGGAAGATGACTATGACAGGCGTTTGCAATTTTGTGAGGAAATAATGAGGCGATGTGACGAGAATAATGGGTTTCCACTGAACATACTCTTTTCGGACGAAGCTACTTTTTATTTAAATGGAGTAGTTAACAGGCACAATTATCGATTCTGGAGTCAGGAAAACTCCTCAGAAAGTAAATGTATGGGCAGGCATCATCAACAACAGAATATTAGGGCCATACTTTTTTAGGGAAACCTTACAGCTGCACGCTACTTAGACTTTTTACGCTTTGAATTAGTGCCTGCTTTAGCTGTTATGTTTCCCAATAAAGCAGATCCAGATATCCCCAACAGGACGGCGCTTCCCCACATTTTGGTATTAACGTAAGAGAATATCTCGATGAAATATTTGCAGGACGCTGGATTGGACGACGTGGTACAATTAAATGGCCGCCATGATCCCCAGACTTAACGCCATTAGATTTTTTTTTTTGGGATATCTGAAAGACAAGGTTTATCAAAATAGGCCGGCTAATATTGAAGATCTAAAAAACAGAATTAGAGTGGAATCACATAACATACCGTAGACGGGTTTTACCATCGCCTAGGAGCCTGCCAAGTAGAGGGTGGAGGGCATTTTCAGCATCTGTTATGTTAATTCACCCGTAGATAGCACTAAGTAGGTATTTCTAACTTTTTTGTTTTTAAAAGAGTTTTTTCTCATTTCCTGGTAACCACAACCTAATAACCACAACTAACCACATAAGTTTAAAAAAAGGGTATGGTCAGATTCCATTTTTTACGAGCTTTTCAATGAGCCCATACACGACATAGGTTTGCATTGGAAAAAAAAAGTTGGGAGGGGTTGCAGCTAAGGGGTTGAAAAAATATTTCATTTTATTGCCAAAAAATGCGTAGAATTTAAAGTCAATTGACGTGTTTCAGCGTTTTTTCCTAAGTTACTGGTTAAAAAGATATTAATTTTATTCCGGACTTTTGCGCATCCCTGTATAGATTATCATCACTTTCCTCATTCATAATATATTTGTATATGATAATCAAACGCCCAAAAGTTTAATCATTTCTCATGATTTTATCCATTTAAATAAGTTTTCATTTTTTTAAACTTTATTTCTTTAAAATTAATTTTGTAAGTAAAATATCATACTTTTTTATTTTTCTCGGATATAAAAGGAGCGTAAGAAAAAGAGCAGGAGTTGCATTCTTACGCTCTATATTTTGTTTGTTCTCCGGACTGTAAATGCAAACAAAACTAAAACACCGGAAACGCGAAAAAATGTCATGCTTTGAAGTGATAAAATAAAGGAAGTTTTTAGAGTATGCAGGATAATATGAGCTCCGTGAATGTTGCAGTAATAAAACCTTTTTTCGCCTACGTTATTCGACATGCCTTTTTAAATTAGCTATTTTGGTTGTAATTTTTTAAATTAAAACTTTTTAGGTCAAGTTAAAGGGAATTTTATACACGTTGTAACGCTGTTGTTCGATTTTTATGATATTTGTTTTTATATCATTTTTTTTTTGGAATTATTCATGCAATATTCCATTAAGCAAGAAACCTGTAAGTATAGGATAATTGCAATACATTTTTTTGTGAAAATTATATTTATATATTTTATATTTTTTAGGAAAAAAATATATGAACAAGAATAAATTTAGGAAAATAAATCAACATGAAAAAATTAATTATTTTGTAATAATATTTTTTAACACTAAATCAACAAAAAAAGGAGGTATGAAACCAATTATGCGCTTACAATTTTTTTAAACAAAAGTCAGAATTTGGCCATCAGATGGTCTCAACTCAGCGGGCTTAAATTGCATTTTTTTACATAGGAAAATTCTAAAACTAAAACTAAAGGAGCTACGAGAAAATATAAAAAAACAAAAAAAAAGTATAATAAGGTATATGAAAAAGGTTATATACACCTTTTTAATAAAATAAGTAATAATGGAGATATAAGCAAAAAAGTGATTTTGGCCAAAATTTTTGCTAATAACAATATTTTTTGGCACAAGTAAGTACACTAACTTCGATCTATGAAAAAATGTTTAATTTATTAAATAAAACAAACTTATACACATGTGCCTCGGGGAAATGGGGGATAACCTAGTGGCTTGGATATACAGGGTCCTGCAGCTCACCTCCCGTCTTATGTAGCTCATTTATTATTCACTGTAAAATTTTCATATTTTGCAGACGTTACCTTTAACCCAGGGTGCATTTCAGGAAAATAATTTTGGTTATACAGGGTGTCACAAAAAAGTGTGACGTCACGATGGTGCATTTTTTAAATGGAATGCTCTGTATTTTTTTGTATATTTAGGTACCTCTTGTAGTCATTTATATTGCTCTAAAATTTTGTCATCATCGGTTTAGTAATTTCAGAGAAAAAAATAAAATATAAAAAAAAACTGTTTTGCACCATTGAATTTAAAAATAAATAAAAATGCCAATAGTGCTTGATTAATGGAACTAAACAAAGAACTTATTAAGTAACGTAATATCAGTCGCTTAGGTCATGTTTGGTTAAATCGAACTGTACAGCGTGTCCAAAATTTAGTGTCAAACTTTTCAAATTTAAAAGCACTTTATTTTTCTTATTTTAAATGTGAGCCCCTGTATATTTTTAGGTCGTTAAATAAAGAATTAGAAAACAAACATTTTTCTAATTATAACCCTATCGAAATTTCTAACACATTAAAAGTTATTCGTTGAAAACTCAATTTGGTATCTACTTTAATAGTAATAACATTGAATAAAAATGATAGGTGGCTATGAAAAACAATTTATTTCATTGGAGTTTATTTAACATACAGAATCTTATTTTGACGTATTATAAAAATTCGAGTAAATTATTATTATTTATTAATTAAATTAAATTAATTTAAGAAAAACTTTTAAATGTTAAATAAACGTAATTTTTAATTTTGGCTAACATTTATGTAACTTTAACCAATTTCTAGGTAATAATTAACGTTATAAGTAAACTCTAATGTCAATAAATTGTTTTTCTTAGCCACCTACCATTTTTATCCAGTGATATTACTATCGAAATAGATGCCAAAATGAGTTTTCAACGAATAACTTTTAATGTGTTAGGAATTTTGATACGGTTAAACTTAGAAAAATGTTTGTTTTTTAATTCTGCATCTAACGACCTAAAAATATACAGGGGCTCACATTTAAAATAAGAAAAATAAAGTGCTTTCAAATTTGAAAAGTTTGACACTAAATTTTGGACACCCTGTACAGTTCGAATTAACCAAACATGACCTAAGCGACTGATATTACGTTACTTAATAAGTTCCTTGTTTAGTTCCATTAATCAAGCACTATTGGTATTTTTATTCATTTTTTAATTCAATGATGCAAAACAATTTTTTTTTAATTTTTTTTTTTCTGAAATTACTAAACCGATGATGGCAAAATTTTAGAGGAATATAAATGACCACAAAAGGTACCTAAATATACAAAAATATAGAGCATTCCATTTAAAAAATGCACCATCTGACGTCACACTTTTTGTGACACCTTATAACCAAAATTATTTTTCTGAAATGCACCTGGAGTTAAAGGTAACGTCTGTAAAATATGAAAATTTTACAGTGAATAATAAATGAGCTACACGGAGGTGGCTGGACCCTTGTTATGGTATTCAATATATATATATATATATATATATATATATATATATATATATATATATATATATATATATATATATATATATATATATATATATATATATATATATATATATTTATATATATTTAATATTTTTGCTTTTGGCACACACCAACCTTTAGCAAATTGCTGGAAAAAAAATTGTGAAAAATCATATATCACTTTTCTTTTAATAGGACGAAAAATTAGGTTTGTCGCCGTTATTCCCTTTAAGAAAAACTACATTTGACTCAAACGACGCTCTGATTCGGTCTGTCTTAAGATATGCTTAGTGCGCTGTTGCCAACAAATATCCACATAGAAAAAACAATTGTGTTGACTGGTATTTATTGTTGTCAAAATTTTTATTGTTAATAGAAGCGTAGGTAGACTTATACGTTTTGGGGTAAATCACTTTGATTTTAATGTGAAAAGAAACCTGCTAATAGTAATTTACGTAACAAAGTCCGAAAGTGATATTTTAAGGGCTGAGCGAATCCCGTAAAATCACTTTTGGATGGAGTTACGTAAAATATTTTTTCTGCGGGCGTTTATTATGTTAAAAAGAGTCTGGATGGATACATTACTAATGAACTTTTTATTATAAATTACATAGAAAATAACAATTGCTCTCATAAATACATTACTTATGAGTATTAATTACACAATTATAACAATAACGAGTACTTATACTAATATTATTAGGGATATTAACAGAAGAGGCAGTCTAAAAATTATTATTATTAGACGTATCAGTATTTGTACTAGTTTTCGAAATGTTAATTTTGTTACGGCCCGTTTTAATCTGTGATGCTATGTGAATTTTGTTTCTCAAAAATTTTCTACGTATCCCTCTGCTGCATTGGTTAATTTCCAGTCACCGTGTCTCTTTAAATTGGTTATACTACCACCACCATCAGCTAATAAAATAGCTGAGCTTCTTCGCAAACAGTGCCCGGTGTATTCTTTGGGATGCGGTAATTTAAGAAATTCAGCAATTTTTGCAGGTGATATTACCAAAAGTGTTAATACCAATTGGTTGTGTAGTACATTTTCCGCTTTTGTAATATATAAATAATCTACGATATGGTGTGTTTGCTGGACGTAATGACAAATATTTCCTGTATAAAGAAATATTATTTCCCCCAATGACAACAAAGGTTCTTTCCATATTCGTTTTAGAATAGGGAATTTTAATTACTAACATATTTCTCTTATCTTCTATATCATCTAAACTCATTGTCAAAACTCTTTACGACAACAAGCATCTGCAAAACCATTGATCAATGCAACCTTAAATATGCATAAAAATTAAATAAAAGGAAGAAGAAGTATTACAGAGTGATCAGTTAAGGGTAGCGAGCGGACATATCTCATAAGATATTGGTCGTATAGATTTGAGAAAAAAAAATCATGATAAAAGTCGCCAAGAGAAATTGCTGAAAATTATTTTCGAGTTTGTCAAACGTCCGCTAGAGGGCCTAACAACCAACACCAAGTAGAAAAATGGGATTTTTATAGAATTTTGTCTAATGAAAGTATATCGATAATATCATTTTCATATTTACTGACCATTTCCCAACATTTTTTGTCTAAAACGTTTTGTTCTATCTATCAAAATAAAGTGGTGGGGGAAGTTCAATTGTTTTTTTAACAAACCAAGATTTCTCCCGTTTCTTTTGACCGATTTTAGCAAACTTAGGCTCATATGAAAAAGCATAATTTGCACTACAAAACGCTTATTTGGTTTTGAGTTTTTGACTTTTGCTGTCGCCGCTAGATGGCGTTAACTGAAATGGTGCAAATTTTTGAGTTTTTTTTTCGAAAAAAACAAATGTAATGGTATATTAATTTTTATATATTTTAAAAGAGGATAAATTTATTTATAATTTAATAAAAATAATTTATTATCTACCCTTTTTTGAACCGTTGATATTGACCAAAATATAATTTTATTACATTAAAAAATGGCACGCCAATGTTTTTTATCAAAATAAAAATCAGTGTTGTAATCTCTTATTAGTTGCTACCAAAAAGAACCTCTTGACATTTTTTCGTTAGACAAACGGTTTTGGATTAAAAAAATAAGATATGTTTACATGGGGCGCCCATATCTCGAAACATACTAATTTACATATTTGGAAAAAAATCTTAATAAAACTGTCCAACAACAGCAGGAGCAATAACACTAAAAACAAGAACCAGAACTTTAAAAATATGTTCAAAATGTTGTCCAATATTTTGAATGACTGGTCCAATCTCTTCTGGGTGGAGTTGACAGCTGCCTCAATTTCCGCTCTTTTGGGATAATATTTATGGCGTTTTGAATTCGGACTATCATGTCTTCTCGATTATTAATAAATTATGAACTAATGCATTCTCGCGCAATTAATAATTATTAATATAAAAAAATAGGGAATAATTTTATTATTGTGAGATGTAATATTTAAAAAATTTTGAACCTTATAATTATCATTGTAAACCTATTTTATTTTTTTAAACCAAAAGTTTGTCTAACGAAAAAAATCAAGAGGTTTTTTTTTTTTTCAACTAATAAGAGATTACAAAATATTTTTTTTTTTAGTAGTCTAAGTTTTGAAAAGGGAAAATCTTTTTGTTTAAAAAAAAATTGAACTTCCCCCAGCTTTTTTTTGTGTGCAAAAAGTTTTAGAAAAAAAGGGGGGAAAAAGGTCAGTAAAATGAAAATGATATACCATTATTTCTTGACAAAATTCAAAAAATCCCTTTTTTTTCTCTTTTTGGTTTTACGCCCCTTAAGGAGTTTAAAATTTTAAAATAATTTTCCCTTTTCTTGGGACTTTTATCATGATTTTTTTTTTCAAACTATATGACCAAAATCTTATAGAATGGGAAAGAATTACATATTTAAGGTTCTAGGTAGATATATCTTTAGCTTCTGATTAAATTTATTTACTTCTTCTTTATTCAATACTCTAATTTTTTTTGTACCAACGGTTTTTTTTAAAAAAAACAATAACTTTGGGAAGCGGCTTATATCTATTTTATTTTTAATTTTTAATTTGGGGGCTTAAGCATTAAGAATTTTTCCAGAGGCTCGAGGACTTGAAGTTTTTAAAATTTTTTTCCAAAAAATGCAAGAATGACTTTTTTTTTTTTGATCCCTTTTTTATCATTACTCCATTTTTAAAATAAACTGTAGACCAATTCATAGCCCTCTCTTGACTTTAGCGGCAATAATTTATAAGTAGCCGTTTTAGCAGCTTTACTAATCTCATGTGGAATTAATTAGGCTTCACTTTCACTATTGTTTTCCATTTTTTGAAATGGAAAAGCAAAAATACTCTCAAATCTTATATGGCAAGCGCTGTCATAATAAAAATACAAGTGTATATTGTGGCCGCCTACATAGATATCCAAAATCGTTCCAAAAGTGAAAAAAATCTTCCAGAAAATAAATTTTTAATTATTGATTTTGGTACGATTTGTATAAAGTGGAACTTTAGATTTAATAAATCATGCCGAAAGTTTTGCGTTCGGTACCGCTGCAGAAAAAAATTATTTTTTTAATGCCGATCCAAAGCAAGAAGAATAAAACACAGCGCTTAAATTTAAGACATTAAAATATGTTTGCAAGTCCCTCAATCCAATTATGATTAAGATGTTTTTAATAAAATAATCATCTGAAGACGGTTCCCGAAATTCAAAATGTAGGTCAACGGCCTGGGTATGCCGATTTTTTTATTAAGTACATCCATAAATTTTTATTAAAACCATCTGATAATTTTAATCTTTTAACATCCAGTTCTTTAAACAACGACCCAGAGAGTAAATACCAACGGAAACTTATTCATTAAGCATTTTTTACGAGGTACGCTAATAGGCTATAAACTATAAGAAAAAATAAGGGGTAATAAGAAAAAAAAATTAAAGGCAATCGAATAATTACAATGTTTTAATAACGTTAGATTTGCCTATTTTTAGTATGAGATCAATTATTTTAATAATTCCAAAGTTTCTTGAAATCAACAAAGTGTCGGGGAAAATGTGGAAAATTTCCTAGAAATGAAAAAAACACGTAAAAAGATTACTACAAATTATATAAACTTTTTTTGTATAGGCCTCCCCTTCGATAATAAGATGTAATACCAAGAAAGTCTCTTTAAATTACTATCAAAGAAAGTGTTATGAATTACTTGCAGCTGCAGGGACTGACGTATTGATAAGACTTTTGAACAACGTTTTTAACTATTGACTAAAAATAAAAAACTTTTCGTTCATGTCACTAATGCTAACCGTTTTCAAGAAAACTTCACTTTATTTACACTGTTAGTCCCGTAAGTTTGGTCGGGTTAAATATGAAAAGGAGAAATTTTCCAAATAGTCGGGCTCGTTAGTGTATTAGACTTCACGGAACCCACGTTGATCCCTCTTATGAAGTTTTTAACCAAAAATTTAACTTTTTATTAAAACCATTAGGTTAATGACTGAAAAAAAAACCTTTTTTTTGTAATCGGTATTAGTGCTTTTTTAGTTTCTTTGGAAAAATTTTTTTAACATTTTTTATTAATATTTGTATTCAAGATAATGTTTGTCATAATTTGATGAAACTATTTTTTAATGTCAAATTTGAACATTAAACCCAATTTTTTTTATAAATATTTTTGCCCTATATACCAGAGTAAGTATTTATTTACATACTTAAATTTCAAATTAAAAAATTCAAATTGCAAAGGTTTTAAAAAGGAAATAAGAATATGACCGTATACTTATTCTAAAACGCAGGTTATTTCCCAAAAATCATTTCATAAAGAAACTTTTATTTTTTTAAAAAATTTAAAATCTGAAAAATTTTTATTTTTCTAATTAAAAAAATATTAATTTAGTCAACAATTTTTAAAACAAGTTAAATAAAAATAAAGCTCCTCAAAATGTGATATTTAAAAAAATGGTTCGAAAAGATTTTCTAGAACGCAAAAAATTGCTAAAGTCATTAACACTTTAACTTTTTTAATTAATATTTAATACCTTAAAAATAGTTATTTTCTACTACTGTATAAATAAGAAAACTTTGTGGTCCTAGCAACGCGAATGATAACGAAAGAGAACCTTCGTGGGTTGCTAAGCGTTGCTAGCTACGAAAGTAATATTTTCAGCGCCTGGACAAAAAAGTAAGAGTAAAAAAAAAAAATATGCTTGTGGGAAATATTAGGATTTATTTATAAAAAGTAACTAATTTATGACAAAATATTTTAAAAAACTAGGTTAGGTATTAAAAGTAATTGTGCAATTTGAGCAATTAGCAAAAGAAATTGGAGGAATAATACTTGAATTAACAGTTTTTAAATTTGTTGTTGGGGTATCCAAACACCTTTAACTACGTTAATATTCATATTTTTCATTGTTACTTCATTAGAGGAAATATTGGTAGGAATTTCGTGTAAAATCTTCTTTGAAATTTCCACCTTATTACTATAGGATTCAGTAATATATCCCTCCGCAACAGAAGAAGACTTCCAACCTCCATGCCTTTTTAAGTCCAAAATATCGACATCCGAAGCATTGGCAGGAACGTAGTTGACGTTCTTCTGATGTCTTCAAGCTTCAAAAACTTCGCAATTTCTTTAGGTACATTTGAAATAGTGTGCTTTCCAATTACTTAATTAACACATTTACCTCTTTCATAACGATACAATAAACGCTCATCTAGAGCATTCCTTGGTCTCAGCTTAATATATTCCTGTAGAAATCTGACATAAGGAACTGAGCCTTCATCGTTGGTTACTACAAAGTTTCTTTTAACTTTATTTTTAGACTCCACTATTTTTACTATAGCCACGTCATTTCTTATTTCTACATCACTTAGCTTCATTCTGTATATTTCGTCTGTCCGGCATGCCCCAGCCACTCCTATGGCTATTACTTTCATTGCTAAGTAACTTGGATCAGGCGCGTTAAGTAAAAAACTTTATGATTTCTTCTTTTTTAAAAATTTTTGACTTTTTTGCCTCATCATTTTTCCTTTTAATAAAAGCAACTAGTTTCTTGAACTCCGAAATATCTTGATTTTTGTTTACGGAAATTGTTAACTTGAGCATGGAATATACAGACCAGAGGGTTGGTGGTGATAAAGACTCGGATTTTTCTTGAAAATACGCCAACATCACATTCTCGTCAATCCGCCCCACATTTTTTGTAGCAAGCCATTCAGAAAACGATTTATATGTTTGTTGGTACCTCTCTTTAGATTTGTCTGGCAGAAGTGAGGCACACGCAAGGTCAGCTGCCTTTTGGATGCCATTTTCATATTCATTTAACATTTTAAAATGGGAATGGATTTATACTAAATTAACAATAATTCAAAATCTGACAAGTGCTGATGACAGACAATGTCAACAATAAATGTGTTGCTATGGATTAATTTTTAACAGGTAAAATTTCAAAATCTCTGATATTTCTATTAAAACATGATGTTAATGATTATTAAATTATGCATACATAGAACAGTAGCAGAAAAAATATAATACATTACACGATGCGAAAGGCCTTTCAAGTGTTCGGAGGTTTTAAATAGCCTCGGCTTCGCCTCGGCCATTTAAAAACCACCTCACACCAAAAAGTAAACTTTCGCATCTTGTAATGTAAATAACTATTTAGTGTGACGTTCTTGCTTTTGACTCCAGGCGCGCGACCAAAAATGTCGCGGGGAGGCCCATTTCCAGCTTCAAATTAAAATTATAAATAATAGAGATAGACTTCCGGGAGTCGGAAGTTTTTTTTTTAAATTTTCCTTTCTTTAAGAAGCTAATTTTTTAAATTTCCTAATTATTAATAATTTTGGAAAAACGAAACGTCTATTTTTGCAACTTAATTTGTTAATAGTTTTTAAAAATTTTGCCTGCTAGAAAATCCTTCCTGCGTATTTTTCTAGACATTATTTCGGCTCAAATGAGCTATTGCTCATATTTAACACGTTTTTCAACTTGTTGTCTAGACCAGGGGTCTCCAAACTTTCCAGCCTTAGGGCCATACTGATTACTCCAGTAAGTTCCGAGGGCCAAAACCATATTATCATTGTTGCCGGTGGTACTGATGAAAAAAAAAAGTCCGAAAAAGTACACAACGTTTAAAAAAAGGCTGCAAATCGTACTAAAGTCCGCAAAACGGCAACACTGCATATTATTAATTTTCCTGTCATTATCTGTAATTTCTAGATTAGTCGTAGAGTACGAGCCATGAGGAGTAACGTGACACGACATCTGGTGGACACAAGCGGAAATAGGTAGTTTCTATCGCTAACAGATGGCGCTAATAGCACGTACAGAATAATCTCGTTGGTTCGAGAAAGTTCTGGTGTCTTCCACTCACTTCTAGATGGCAGTAATTGGAATATATAAGAAGGCTAGTTGCGCAACCACAAGTCAGTTCCTATGACACTGTTGTTAAATAAAATATTGCATACCTCCTTAAAACGTGTTTGTGCGTGTTTAAGTTTAAGACATCTTTATAACAGTATTTTGATTTGAATTGTTGCTTTTGTGTGTGAATTAGTAGTATGGAAAAGAAGCGAAAAATTGATAGTGAATGCAGAAAATTCAAAGATCAGTGGAACATTCAGTATTTCGTAATTGAGTCCAGTAACAAGGCGCTATGTTTGATTTGCAATGAAAGCATAGCCGTTCTCAAAGAATATAACATTAAACGTCATTATGAAACAAAACATTTTCAAAATTACTTAAAATAAACAGGAAGTTTGCGGACGACAAATTCGAAGCTATGCAGCGCCGATTGAAATCGCAGCAATCTTCATTTACAAAACTCAAAACTGAACAAGAGGCTGCAACTCGTGCCAGCTTTCGTGTGGCTCTTGAAATTGCAAAACGGGGAAAACCATTCACCATGGAGAAATGATCAAAGAATGCATAATTGCAGTAGCCGAAGAAATGTCCCTGAAAAGGTAAATTTATTAAAAACAGTCAGTATGTCAGCAAACACTGGGGCTGAAGGGTAGAAAACATCGCTGAAAATATATCCTCTCAACTGTTCGACAAAAATGGACATTTTGAGGGGTTTTTTTTGGCCCTTTGGGATGAGTCAACGGATGTGTCAGATACTGCTCCTGTGTTGATTTATATTCGAGGAGTAGATAAAAGCTATGAAGTGCAGAAGAACTTCTTGATATGTATAGTATTCATGGCACAATTACTGGTACAGATATTTTTAAAGGAGTTGAAATGGCCATTAATCAAAAGAACCTTCCCGATGGAAAAACTTGAAAAGTATTACAACTGATGAGGCAAAACATGAGTGGGAAAGATAAAGGAGTGGTCGCTCTTGTGTCAAAGGCTGTAGAAAATGACGGTGGTTCAAAACCATTAGTCTTACATTGTATCATTCATCAACAGTCTTTGTGCGGAAAATGTTTGGATATGTCTGACCTTCTGAAACCAGTCATATCAACTGTTAATTTTATCAGATCTTTGGGCTGAATCACCGACAATTCCGACAATTTATTGAAGAGATTGGAGAAACTGACTTTACCTTATCATACTGCCGTACGCTGGCTTAGTTGTGGGAAAGTCCTTCAGCGCTTTTTTGAACTTCGAGCAGTGATCGAAATTTTTTGAATGAAAAGCATCGCCCTTTACTGAATTACAAAACAACGCATGGCTGTGGAAGTTAGCATTCTATGTTGATTTGACAAAACATGTGAACGAACTGAAGGAGAAAACCAGCATCTTCCTGATTTATACACTAATATCAAATCATTCCGGAAGAAATTGAGACTGTTTCAATCACAACTACGAAGTAAATGTTTTTCACATTTTAAAACATGTGAAATATTCAGCCACACTACTGAGACTGAGTTTCCTATCGATTTTGCAATCGAAACTTTGAGTGCTTTGAAGATAAATTTTGATACTCGTTTCTCGGACTTTGATGCCATTGCGAATCAAATTAAGATTTTTCAGAATCCTTTTGATACTGACATTGAAACCCTACCCCGGAACTTCAAATGGAAATGATTGATCTACAATGCAGTGATATAATTAAGAACAAATATCGAAACTCATCTTTGTTGGAATTTTATAAGAGTCTTCCACTGACACAATTTGATAATTTGCATAAATTTGCTCGTGGTCTGTTTTCTGTTTTTGGTACTACTTATTTGTGTGAGAAAACCTTCTCCAAAAAAATGTTTACAGATCGAAATTAACTGATGAGCATCTTAAATCTCTTTTAATAATTGGTACAAGTAAAATTAGTCCACAACTACAAACTATTGACAGTGGAAAATCTCAATTACATAAATCTCATTAGTATTTCATATGTCATTATGATTGTTATAAGTTATGTGATTATTTAAAATGTATAAAATGTTAGTTGATTCATTTCAATAATTTGTTAGTTATTATATACTGAAGTTAAATTTTCTGCATATTATACATGTCTTTACTCATTACAATTCTGTGTTTCTTTATCCAACTTATAAAAACAATAACAATCCTACAGAATGTTATGAGTTAGCGGAGTTAGCCCATGACCATATCAATGTAGATGTCATATTAATAATTATTCAACATAAAATTAGAATACTTCAGTAAACTAAATTTAATTTGCTATAAAAATTATTTGTTCTCTAAAAGGAGTTTTCAAGTTTGCTAGCTCTCCGCGGGCCGGACAAAATCTGTCCGCGGGCCGGATGTGGCCCTCGGGCCGTAGTTTGGAGACCCCTGGTCTAGACCATATAGGAATATTCTGAAATTAACAATTTTTTGATTTACCCCCAAGCAAAAATTCAAAATTTTTTATTTAACCATTTTAAATTTGACCCAAAAAAGCACACGGCGCCTATATAGCTCTTTTGATAGCACTAACAATTACTGAGATCTGTTGAATATGGGACACACTGAGTTACAAAATATCCGAAAGTTAAGCAGTTGATAGGGTTGAACATATGCCTAATATGACTAAACTGACAATAAATATCCCAAAAATTTAATATTAAAATAAGGTTTTACTTTTCTCTGTTACTTAGTTTATTAAAAGCTACTTTTTGAGATACCTGTATAAAAGTCTAGCTAGGCTTTGTAGAATCTTATTAGTACTATTTGTTCGTTAATTTCATTTCCTTGCATTTAGGTCTATTAATTAAGTGATATTATTAAGGGAGGCTCTTACAAATTGGGTACTAACTATTACTATTATAACTATTACTTTAACCATTTTTCAAACATTTCACAATTCATATTAAAATAATAGCCTTTACTTAAAGATGCAGAAAAAAAAACATAGACCTGAAAAGAATTACGTTGAAAACCCAGCATGTACAAAATAATGCGTTTTCCATGACCACATCCTTTTTTTACGCTTTTGACTGAATTATCTTGCCAGAATTTTAATCCACTTCCATTTGAAAATATCGAAGTTTTAGTTAAAAATACCAATTTTCTTAATTTTGAACCCTCATTTTGTGTAAATTCCCTTAAAAATTGAACACGTTGGCCTATAATTTGGCATATATTTTATTTAATTTTCCTTTTCAAAGTGAAAACCTAAGCTTTTAATTAATTTTGATAAAGCGCCAAGTTTAATTTCTAAAACAAAGCACCACTTAGTTTATTAAAACGTACTTTTTGAGACACCCGTGCTGACGTCCAGCTAGGTTTTGTAAATGATATTATTACTATCTAATAAAACCTAAATAAGAGCCTAGGAAAAGAGATTTCCACTGAATTTCCCACGACCTCTTTATCTCTTCGTTAATTTCATTTCCTATTTTCGCAATCGAAACAACAATTTATCATCTAAACGATTAAGACGAACTTATTTAAATCAGTTTTATCCTTGAATTGGCTTGAACATAAACAAAATTCAAATTAAGTAATAAAATTATGTCTAACCAGATCGCCTTCTGTAAATTAATTATTCTGGGTCAAGGTTAATGCATTTTGCCTTTTAAATAATAAACACCTAAAATTGATCCGAAAGCATTTATAAAAATTGATGTTTTTGTTGAAAAATTCTAAAAAGCCGTTGTCTTTGAAACTATTAACGTTTTTAAACCTCATATTTGCCACGCTTAATTCTTCAGGCGTCACATACACATGGTTTTTCATTGATCTGATTCGCATCAGAGGAGTATGTAATTACTCCAGGAGTTCTGGTTAGTTACACTCTCTGACAATAAAATCCGAACAATAATATTTTAATCATTTTGATACTTTTTAAAATATTTTCCGATTTTGGTGAAATTTTTAGCACGGTATAGACATGTATTTTATAATTTTATCCTAAAATTTAGTTTTCAAAAAATACTGATGGTTTAATCTTGTGCTATTAGATTACACCAAGGCATTTGATATGATTGACCACAACGTTATGGTGTCTATTTTAAAGTACATTGGTTTTGAGCAGTCTGCAACTGCATTAATTTCTTCGTTTTTATCGAATAGAGAACAGCGGGTTTGTCTTGACGGTAACGTGTCTGAATTATTAGCTGTCAAATCGGGGGTACCTCAGGGCAGTATACTTGGTCCACTTTTATTTAATATTTATACTTCCAACTTAGTAAAATCTCTTAAACACTGTAAATATCATCTTTATGCAGATGATACTCAAATATATGCTTCATTTAAGCCAAGTCTTGCCGAAATTATGACCAATCAAATAAACATTGACTTAGATAAACTTCTGCGGCGCTCGGAGGATCATTTGTTAAAAATAAATCCAACTAAATCAACCGCTATACTTTTTTGCAACGATAGCTGCAGAAACCAATTGCAGGAAACTATTAAACTTAAACTAGGTGACAATAAAATTCCGTTTAAAAACTCTGTAAAAAACTTAGGCCTAACTATAGATAACAAATTAAAATTTAATGAACATACTACTTTGTGTTTATGAAGGGCATATTCAATGTTAAAAATAATTTACTCGCATAGATTTTATCTTTCAGTAAAAACTAAAGCCATGCTTTGTGAAGCGCTGGTATTATCCCATTTTAATTTTGCTGATCATTTGTACGGTCCTTTTTTGGATAGTCTGGATATAAAAGAATTAGAGAGTCAAAATTCTTGCCTCAGACTGATATTTGGAATCAGACGTAGGCAAAGAATTTCACACAAATTACCGGGGCAGAGCGGCGGCGTACCTTGCATTCCTTGGTATTTTTTTACAAAATTTTAAAACTTAAATGCCCTCCTTACTTGTGTCAAAAAATAAAATATAGGACTGATATTCATAATTTGAATATTCGTAGGTTAAATTTACTTACAATACCATCACATAGTAGAGAAATATTTAAAAAATCATTCTCCTACCAAATTGCTTTGCTAATAAATAAATTTAAGGTTATGGAATTTTCCTCGTCAGTAGCCTCGTTTAAGAAAAAAATGCGATCCACATTAACCTTCCCCATCCTCCTTTTCCCCTTAATTCTTCTTCTTTCTCTTTGTCTATCCTTTCACTTCTCTTTCTTTATCTCTGTCTTTCTATCTCTTTTCTATTTACCACTCTTTTTTAAGTTTTCTTACCATTTAATAAAATAGTTATATATTTATATATTTTTTGGGCTCTAGCAGCTGCTTTATATGGGCAAGCTGGTGTAGCCCTTTATTCCAAACAATTTTTTTTATTGTAAATTGTATGAATATGTTTTTTTTTTGGAATAAAAACCATTTATTATTATTATTATTATTATTATTATTATTATTATACCTAATGCCCCGTGGCGAATAGGAAGGTTCTTAGAAGAACCTAAAGGGTCCAAAAAATCACCAAAAGAACTTCGAATGCTGTGTCAGAACAAGCATAACCCATCTTGTAGGAAATATAATTGTAAAATTTTCTCTACGACCAATATTTTTAAAGTTATAAGCAATAATTTTTTTTCTTTTTTTTTCTTAAATTTCGTTTATGTAACAAATGTTCTGGACAATTGTGAGTGGTTGATTCTTGTTACATTAACGTCTCTAAAGGGTTTCCCTTAAAAATACACCCGCAACCTGGTTTATCCAACCAAAAACAGATAAGGCTTGTTCTACTTATAATCTTTTAATATTTAGATTTTAATTTTTTTAAGTAACAAGATTTTTCCGAAAAGTAAACGAAAAACCTACATACACAAAACAAACACAGACTATTAAAATCGTGCGACGTACTGTTATTCTCTCCAATATTTTTTTATCTTTTAATTAAACTTTCCGTTTTAATTTAAATTTTATGTCAATGAACTAATCCATCAACCTTGTAACCTTTACGTTAGAAATATCTGGTTCTTGTTATTTTTCTTAATGAGCTTGGCCAAAATTGTGGCACACAAAAACATTTGAATGAGCGAATCATCTAAAATAATAAGAGTAAGACGATAATTAGGCAAAGTAAAAGAAAAAATAGAACATAAATGTTTATTTTTTTTAGAATATTAGTAAATATTTTTTTTTTTAAATTAATTGGAGTAATTGAGAACTATATACAATTTAGGATCGGTAGGTTGTATTAGGCTAGTGTTATTTTGAATAAGAAACAAATTTCAAGGAGCAATTTTATGATTGTCTAATGTTTTTGGGTGTTTTAAAAAATATAAAGTGCGTTTAGGCTTGCGTTTTTGAGAACCTAGTAATTTTGTCAATTAACTTAAGATCTATGCATTTTCAGCGCTAATATGTAAAAACTATTTTGTAGAGAATGATATTTTCTCTTAAAGTGTCATTTCTTAAACTAAAAAAATATTGCAAAATAAATGCAAAAAACGAATAAAAAAAATTAAAAAATCCAATTTTTATTCAGAATTTACTTTTGAGGCAACATGAGTGAGTATTTTTATAAACATTTGACAGGAATATGGTTTTTAAAATTTTATAACTTTTAATCAATTTTTGTTGATTATTTTATATCATTATTTTTAGTTTTTATAAACTTAAAATGAAGTATTTTAACGTAAACGTAATTATTTTTTTGTACATCTAACTTTACATTTATATGTAAAAAGACCAGTTGGATCCAAATCAATGACCAAAATTACTGTGTCAAGTGTAGTTTTTTTAAAGCCTCAAAAAACAAACTGGAAATCGATATTTTTAAATCTTCGCTGATCTGGCCCAAAGGTCGTATAAGGTTTTTTTGGTTCGCTGATTACGAATCTAAAGATTGTAAAAATTAAAGATGGCGGATCCAAAATTACAGATGTGTGTTTTAAAATGAGGAATTTTTTTCGAAACATAAACGGATTTAAGCCGAGTTTTATATGAGGTGGTTTCTAAAGTTGCTGATTCTGAATCTGAAGTCAAATTTGAAAAATTCATAATAGTATATGCAATATGGTGGATAAAATAAAGAAAAACAACAGATTGAAGACACATTTTATATATGCGAGTTTATAAATTTGAAGTTAGTATTCAAAATTTAAGAAGACGGGCCCATATGATAAACAAAGTTTCAATTGGTTAATTACACTATTAAAAAATAAACATTGGATCGCTTATTATGTTTCTAAAATTTACATTTATCGCAGATATCAGATTTATCTTTAGTCTGTTATTTTCTCTTATTTTATCCACCATATTGGATACGCTATCATAAATGTTCAAATCTGACTTCAGATTCGGAATCAGCAATGTTAAAAACCACCTAATACGAAATTTGGTTAAATCCTTTGTTTTTTGAAAAATGTATTCGCTATCTTAAAAAATACGTTTGCCATTTTGGATCTACCATCATGAATTTTTAGAATCTGACTTAATTAACAATAAAAAGAACCCCATAACTTCAAATCACAAACCGTGGTTTTCTAAATCCTGTGACAAAGCCAGACTTTTAAAAATTCAAGCCCACAAAAAGTTTCTTAAAACCCATCCCGAAAATTGACAGGCAGCATTGGCGAAATCAGTATAATCAACCATCTCAGAAGAAAAAGACCGTTTTAACAATCGTATAAAAGATAAAGTTCTCTTGCTCAAATGGCAGTAAAGCTTTCTGGTCCTTTGCCAAAAATATTGTAAAACTTTTGACCAATTTTTTCCACCCCTAATCTCTGAATATGGAAATGTCTCTACCTCCAAAGGAAAAGGGAACTATTTGCCAAACAATTTGCTGCCAACAGCTTGACCCTCCTATTAATCTTCCTCTTCCAACAATTGTCCCTGTTTTATAAAATATAATTTTTAAAGTCAAACAGATCATCAGATTTATAATCAGCTACCGAAAAACTTTCCGACGCGAAATTTGGGAAAGATCCGCAAAGATTTGAAAATAGTTATTTCTAGACCATTTTTTGAGGTTATGGCATTAGTTGTACAGTTGTTATATTTGCCCTGGTGTATGCCAAAAGACTCCGGCAAGCTATGACGGGGGCTGGGTATGGGGTTTGATTTGGGCGTTTTTTCTCAGTCTATTGTTTAATATATTTATAAAGATGGTAATTTATATTTATATTTTTGAGCGCCACTGATTTTTTTTTTTTTGCTCTATAATGTCGTGGAAAAAATCAGAAACCAACTTTACTAACCACATTAGTAATAAAAGAAAATATTTGCACCCTTAACTGAATATTTATTTCTTATCAAATTTTCTTTTAAGTATTTAAGGTTATTTACAATTAAATTTTACACAAATATTTACAAACTATATACACGGGTCTCAAATGCAGAATAAAATTTATTTAAGGAAAATTGGTATTTGTAGATAATATCTAAATGTGTAAAAGATAGTTTAAGTCATAATTAAGGGAAATGTCACACTATGGGAAATTCATGAATTTCTGGGTGCCCCTGTAAATAGAAATTATTAAAAATATACAATTTGGCTTTTACATTTCAATAAAATTATTAGTTTAATAATTATGAAAGTTTAAAATTTAAGTTTTTTAATTATAAAAAAAATGGAATTAACTGGCCTTAATTTTGTTAGCAAATAGTCTCCAAGGCTCCTACTGGTTTCTCGGACAAGTAGAGGAAGACGTTGGACTCAAACACCCATAGATGCTGGTTAGATGGGCCTGAAGGAAGCCTCGGGAATCCAGGAACCAAATTCCCATGCAAACATTATTGCCAGAAACTAGACTCCTAGACTTTCCTCATTTGAGATTCTTAGATAAACTCCTTCGTGGGTTCTTTGGACCCAGATAAACCCTCGGTGAGGTTACCAGATAAACTCCTCGGTGGGTTCCGATAAACTCGGTGACCCTAGAATTTAAATTGCCCTAGCAAAAAAGTGTCCAGCTATTGACAAAAAAACTACCTTACGTGATAATATCTCATTTCTCGAGGGATTCTTCAACTAAACCAAACCATATGGGAACGAAATGCGTCGAAAACATGTCTTCAAGAATCGTAATTTTAGGTAAAAAAATTGAAAATTTATGCAATTTATTTAAAAGATAATTAAAACTGAATAAAGAGGAAATGATGATTAAACAAACATAAACAGGTAAATATAACATTCACTATTTGTGTTAAGACTTAGGTTAGCAAAAAAATAAAAATTTGTTTACTAACTTACTATGTTTGGATTTTTAGCTTTCAAGAAAAGGTAATCTTATTTATTATTAAGATTCTATGCAACAATTTCACAAGGAAAATTAGTATATGGATGTAATAATTCAGCAAACAACTTCATAAAGGAATGCGATGTGCCTTTCAAAAATTTACTACGAGATGAAAATACATATTGGATCAATCATCATTTCTTACAATTTAGGAAAATACTAGTAACTAAAAAATATGTGCAAGAACATACTATATAAGAAAATAATATAAATGTAAGTAAATAATAGTACCTTACATACTGTATCCTTTTATTTAGATATAATAAAATAAAATAGCATTTTACCTTCTATAAAAGGTTTGTATTTTTAAAATGCTATAAGGTTAGAAAAAAGCTAAATGTGTTACCTTAATTCTGGGCCTAGATTTGGATTTAGTAGGTCTTTTACAAAAAAGTAAAGCTAAATAAAAAAGCTTTTTCTTCCGTTTTTCTGGGTAATTTTTGTAAATTTTCACCATTTTTCAGTAGTTTTCGCCAGAAAATGCCTTCAAATGCATAAGTACATGCAAAACGAATTTTGTAAAGATATTTAAAATGATATTTCAGTAAAACATATGATTTTTTTTCTTAAAATGAGTTTGGGAATCACCCTCTTGAATATTAGCATATCATTAGGGAACACCAATGAGCTGTAAGGTTAACTGGAGAAAGCATCGATTTGGCATAAGCGTGGCACCATAAACGTACATTCTAAGGTTCTGCCTAGCAAGAATGACCTCGTATTCAAACAATAAAATTCACCAAAACGCGGGAAAAGATTACTACAGATACTATTTTGCGTAAAGCGTGGCTAAGTATTTTTCTGTTTCATTTACTTGATAGTTTTTATGATTAATTTTACTTAACTAATTTAAAAATTACCTCAAATTAAGCTCTACTATTGTATGTTAAACTGTGAATAATATTATTTATAAGGTATAACAAGAAAAGTACTAATTAAAATCTATTTTGTTTTTGAACGCTACAATAAAAGCGCTACGACGTGAAAACAGTGCCCTTTTTCGTAGATGTCTTTGGTGTTTCGGCCGCTCGACAGAACACCTCAATATGGCGTTTTAGTTTGTTATTGTTGTATATCGATTATTGTTTTGGGTAATTTTTGTGACAATTATTGTATAAATTTCAGTTTTGTGTAAGTATTTTTAATAAATTAAAATGGTAAGGGACTGCCAAGTGTGTAAAGTGGCCGAAATGATTCCTGGATTATCATTTCACAGTAAGTACAAACCATTCCTGTACCATTTATCGCCAGTAATAAACACAAACATGTCGGCCGCAGCTCTCGATTGCGTTTATGAATGAAATGCTTTCTCTACCTATGCTGCCATCTCATTGGGGAACACCATGTATAGGTAACCAAAAACCATAATTAATCATAAAATTGCTCTTATTGATGTTCCTTATTACCCCTTATATTTATTTATAGTTAATAGCCAACAAATTTAGAGAAAGTAATTGAGAATTATAGTAATACACAATAAAACGTAAGATCGGCAATGCTTCTTTGTAACTTATTGATTTAGGAAAACTAAACTCGTTTAGAAAGATCGTTTTCCTTTATCCTAGAAAAGCCAACGAAAATCCGTTGTAAATCCCGCATGTCTTGAGTTATATTCTTTTATCTGTTTGTTTAATATTCATTATGCAAATTTTAAGATTTTCCTACCGCAGAAAAATACTGGTTTTATTTAGATGAAACATGTAATGTAATCGGTCATTGAAATGAAGTTTAATATAGGGTGTTCCGTTATGACGGATTTCTGGTGTCAAAATAGATCATTTTAATTTAACCATGTGAAATTTGCTTTGTTTTGCCTGTAAAATGCTTCGAAAAGTTTAGAAGTATAATGAATATAGTAAAATCCTCTCAAGGGTTGAGATAATTAAATTCACGATTAAAATCATGATTTTGATCAGGATGATTTTAATACAAAATCATGATTAATTTAAAAAATGTATTTGTTCATACAAAAAATAAACCCAGACGCATTTTTATGTGATGTTATTTTGTTATTTTATTATAATAATCGAAAAAAATAACTAGTTATTACAAAAATAAAACTTTAAAAGGATTAAAAAATTAAAATCTAAAAAACCTTTTTAAACAAAGAATTAATTTAAAAAAATAAATATATAATATATATATATAATATATATATATATATATATATATATATATATATATATATATATATATATATATATATATATATATATATATATATATATATATATATATATATATATATATATATATATATATATATATATATATATATATATACGGGTTTTCAAAGGAAGTTCCCCCATATTTTTTATTTTTTAAGAGGAAAATGAAAACTTGTCATTATATGACCTAAAAAAACCTTTAATGACGTATTCAATTTTTCTGACGATTTCCGGTCCACCGGAAATGACTTCAACTTTTGAATTTTAAAAAGGAACACCCCATTTTTTAACCATTCGATAGAAAATAAC
>JAHBCN010004623.1:0-62349 GCA_019359885.1 Listronotus oregonensis
GGGCCACAGGTTTGCGAAAACCCCCGGAATTTTAAAGGGAAAAACCCTTTTTGGGGTCTCTTGGTGGCCATTTGCCGGCTGTCGTATTTCATGTTTAATCGCAACTATTCCTCTTCAAGCTAAAATATAAATATTAGCTGAATTCGAAAAAAAAGTGTGTTATTTAAATAATAAATTCGGCGCTCTTGTTGAGATCCCTTTTCCCTTTTAAATTAGACATAATAATCTATTAATTAAAATATTTTGTCAACTTTCTAATTCAACTTTAGAGCTGGGTAATACAATGAATTTTATGTTTTTTGAATGGCGATTTTCTTAAATGTTTAAAAACTTTTGTAATTATTCAAATTCATAAGGGAGAAGATTATGATGCACTTTTTAATTTTAGACCAAGTTTGTTACCAACTTTTTCTAAAATAATTCAGAAAATTGTAAAAAGTAAAATGATTTTTTTTTATTGACAATCATAATATTTTAAATTTAAATTAGTTTGGGTTCCAAAAAAATAATAATACAAAGGATGCAATATTTTTTTATAAACATCTTTACTCGTCGTTAAATGATGGTGATTTAGCAGCTGTTGTGTTTTGTGACTTAGCTAAAGCTTATGAATGTGTACATAATTTTATTTTTTTTGAAAACACTTCAGATTTATGAATTTTATGGTGTCTATTTAAATTGGATTAAATCATATATTTGAGAAAGATTAGAAATTGTACCTTTAAATAATGTTAAGTCAGAAATTAGAAATATAAATTGTGGTGTTCCTCAGGGTTCTGTTCTTGGACCTTTATTATTTTTATTATATATAAAAGATTTAGCTTTATTTAATATACAAGGAAAAATTACAATGTTTTCGGTTGATAAAAGTATTTTATGAAATTACAGAAAATATAAATGCTTTATATGGTGTTATTGAAAATGATATTTTAAAAATGAAATCATTGTGTAACTTTAATTTGCTTTCTTTTAATTTAACTAAAACTAATATCTTACCATTCAAATGTGAAGTTAATAACTTATTTTTGAATGATAAAATTATAAAATCCTCTCCATGTACTAAATTTTTAGGAATGTATGTGATCCAGTAAATAAAATAAAATAAATAAATAAATCTGTACAGTTTCCTCTTAAGTTTTCGATGCTTTTGAGCGAAAAAAAGGTTTATCAACATTAACAGGTGGGAAAGGGCTGAAAATAGCCCTTAACCCCCAAAAATGGGCTTTAATAGCCAAAATATGCGAATTCGGAAAATTTTTGTTTTGACAAAAAATGAAGATCGCCTTATAGTTTACAAAAATGGACATTATATTTTATTTCGAAAAATCGATAGTTTTCGAGATAACGGAACCCAAAAGTTCCCTCATTTCATCTACCGCTCTGCCGCTCTACCGCTAGAATGCCACTATCTTCGTGGATTTACTAATAAGCGGGCGGACGAATTGTTTCATTACTCTGCCAATAAGGTAAATTTTTAAATATTCAAAGTTCATCGAAATGGGAAAACCCGTACCTATCATTGCATATAAGTTTAGATCCATTTGGATTTTTTTAGAATGTTAAAAAAAGCGGTCAATTTTTTTTCAGAATATTTTGAGAATACTCATTAATTAATTGATATTTTTTGAAAAATGGCTTGTTATTAAATTTTTTTTTATAATGAGACCTTAGCAAGTTTCAAAACCCCCAAAAAAATTTTCACCATCTTTCTTGTGTTTTGAAAAAAAAATTTTTTTCCCATCGCTTTTTTTTGCCGTTCCGGTATTTATTGTGTGGAATGTTATGGATTTCTCGACGGCCTTTTTAAAAAAAAATGGTAAAGACCTTTTGTAGATTTGGAGGGTTTTTTTTTTAAAAAAACCTTCCTTTTTTTTGGGAAAAAACTTTAAGGGCCATTTTAGAAATTTCCCCCGGGGCGATAAACTTTTTCTCGCTGAAAAATAAACCTAAAAATTCGTCACAAATAAAAATTACTTTATTTAAATTTTTTTTTTTCTTACTGATAATTTTGTTAAATTAATTTTTAAAAAAATATTAAAAATATATTTAACCTTTAAGTTAATATTTTATTAAAAAGTCTTTAATTTTACTTTAATTGTTTTGATTATAAAATAGAATTATAAGAAGACATTTGTTTTTTTTTGGGGAAATTATATGAGATTATTCAGTGTTTTTTCTTGCAATAGTAGCAGTTTGATATATTTGTAAAGCTAAATCCAAATACTTGTTTACACCATTATTTGTATTAAAAAGAATTTTAACACTTCCTTCTATCTAAATTTTACAAACATATCTTAATATACAATAATATTGGTTTAATAATACTAAGAATTTATAGCACAATACTAGACAAAATTCTCAACCTTATCTTTCAAATCCATATTTTACTCTAAAAGAAAAATCTTTAATTTAAACCAAAAAAAAAAAAATAGTATTAAAAATGTAGGTAGTTTTCATAAATTTAAATTGTCCGTAAAAAACTTATTGTAAGGAAAGGCTCATTTTTTATGATATCATATAGTTTATTATTATTTTTTGTTATTATCATAGTTTTATTTTATTCTGCTTTGTCGAAAAGATGTATAATCTTATATAACGGACGGTTCTGCCTAGATGTATCTCATTAGATTAATACACTTAACGGGCAGAAATGACAGCCACCTGCCTTCAGTTAAGCGCGATTGTAACACGTCTCAGTAACTATTTGTTCAAAAACATAATAATCAAAAATACCAACTTGTCGGTAATGGTTTGAGAATATTTTCAAGAAGAGGAATTTCTTCTCATTATATCATACAGATTTTGCTGTTTTTGTTCAAAATTAAAAACGAATGGTGCGTGGAATACCGAACAACATTTTATGACAAACACTTAACAATAAAATAGTACATATTTTAAAGTATAAGTAGATATTAAGATCTTTAAAACACGCGCGATTTTTCGAGCATGACGGCGCGGCGCAGCAAAGTTCTCAAAATAGAGCAAGTGTTTTTAAAGATCTGTTATCCACGAGTACTTACGCTATTTTTTTAAGCTTTTAAAACATTTGTTATAGTTATATTTTATTTGACTAACGGCCGAGTGATGATCGCGTTGTTAAATATAGCGATGGACTTAGCAATTGTTAAAAGTTAACAACGGTTTAGAATGTTTAACAAAACGTCATTGTCAGTGCTATTCAATGATTTTAGTAGGAAACCTGTCAAAATCTGACATTTTGACCGTTGTTAACTTTTAACAATTGCTAAGTCCATTGCTAAATTTAACAACGCGATCATCACTCGGCCGTTAATATAAAGTACTCATGTCAGATAAATAATTTTTTTCTTTAAAATACCGGACATGTGACAAAATTCAAGGTTAAAGGTTGACAATGGCATCTTAGATTTTACATTTTTCGTGTTTTTGATTGATGTAACCTTTGTAGTCCAGTAAATGAAGGGACAAAGCTGTAAATAAATCTGTGCAGTTTTCCCCTGTGGCGCAATTCTAAGGTCTTCGGGGATGCTTTCAAGCGAAAAAATATCAACATTAACAGGTGGGAAAGGGCTGAAAATGGCCTCTTAAAGCCCGAAAATGGGTTTTTATGCCGCCAAAATTGAAGAATTTTTGTTTAAACAAAAAATAAAGATTGCCTTATAAACTACAAAAATGATTTTAATAATTTTTTTCGAAAAATCGATAGTTATCGAGATAACGGGACCCAAAAGTCCCCTCATTTTAGCTGCTGCTCTACCGCTAGAATGTCGCTATCTTCGTGGATTCACTTATAAGCGGGCGGACGAATTGTTTCATTACTCGGACAATAATGTACATTTTTAAATTATTCAAAGTTTATTGGAATGGGAAATCTCGTACCTATTATTGCATATGAGTTTGGGTTCATTCTGATTGTTCTAGAATATTAAAAGAACCGGTCCAAGTTATTTTATTGATATTCAAAATGGTTTGTTATTAACCTTTTTGTTTATTATGAAACCTTAGCAATGATCCCAGAAAATTTTCTTCACCATCTTTCTTGCGTTTTGATAAATAGTTATTTACATTACAAGATGCGAAAGTTTACTTTTTGGTGTGAGGTGGTTTTTAAACCTCCGAACACTTGAAAGGCCTTTCGCATCGTGTAATGTATTATATTTTTTTCTGCTACTGTTCTATGTATCGCATAATTTAATAATCATTAACATCATGTTTTAATAGAAATATCAGAGATTTTGAAATTTTACCTTTTAAAAAATTAATCCATAGCAACACATTTATTGTTGACATTGTCTGTCATCAGCACTTGTCAGATTTTGAATTATTGTTAATTTAGTATAAATCCATTCCCATTTTAAAATGTTAAATGAATATGAAAATGGCATCCAAAAGGCAGCTGACCTTGCGTGTGCCTCACTTCTGCCAGACAAATCTAAAGAGAGGTACCATCAAACATATAAATCGTTTTCTGAAAAGGCTTGCTACAAAAAATGTAAGGGGGTTGACGGGAATTGATGTTGGGTATTTTCAAGAAAAATCTGAGTCTTTATCACCACCAACCTCTGGTCTGTATATTCCATGTTAACAATTTCCGTAAACAAAAATCAAGATATTTCGGAGTTCAAGAAACTTGATTGCTTTTATTAAAAGGAAAACGATGGTTATGAGGCAAAAAAGTCAAAAATTTTTAAAAAGAAGAAATCATAAAGTTTTTACTTAACGCGCCTGATCAAAGTTACTTATCAATGAAAGTAATAGCCATTATGGGAGAGGCTGGGAGCATGCTGGACAGACGAAATATACAGAATGAAGCTAAGTGATGTAGAAATAAGAAATGACGTGGCTATAGTAAAAATAGTGGAGTCTAAAAATAAAGTTAAAAGAAACTTTGTAGTAACCAACGATGAAGGCTCAGTTCCTTATGTCAGATTTTACAGGAATATATTAAGCTGAGACCAAGAAATGCTCTAGATGAGCGTTTATTGTATCGTTATGAAAGAGGTAAAATGTGTTAATCAAGTAATTGGAAAGCGCACTACTTCAAATGTACCTAAAGAAATTGCAAATTTTGAAGCTTGAAGACATCAGTAGATACACTGGCCATTCTTTAGAAGAACGTCAACTACGTTCCTTGCCAATGCTTCGGATGTCGATATTTTGGACTTAAAAGGCATGGAGTTGGAAGTCTTCTTCTGTTGCGAGGGATATATTGCTGAATCCTATAGTAATAAGGTGGAAATTTTAAAGAAGATTTTACACGAAATTCTACCAATATTTCCTTAATGAAGTAACAGTGAAAAATATGAATATTAACGTAGTTAAAGGTGATAACGATACCCCAACAACAAATTTAAAAACTGTTAATTCAAGTATTATTCCTCCAATTTCTTTTTGCTAATTGCTCAAATTGCACAATTACTTTAATGTTAATACCTAACCTAGTTTTTAAAATATTTTGTCATAAAATTAGTTACTTTTTATAAATAAATCCTAATATTTCCCACAAGCATATTTTCTTTTTTTACTCTTACTTTTTGTCCAGGCGCTGAAAATATTACTTTCGTAGCTAGCAACGCTTAGCAACCAGGTAACACGAAGGTTCTCTTTCGTTATCATTCGCGTTGCTAGGACCACAAAGTTTTCTTATTTATACAGTAGTAGAAAAAAGTTGTTTTGCCCATATGCAATTTTTTAGCCTACTACCACATCTATCCAGTGTGGAATGTTATGGATTTTTCGACGGCCGTTTTTGCGAAAAATATGGGTGTTGCGAAAAAAATGGTAAGAACCATTTTTATAGATTTCGAGGTGATCTTCATTTTTTTATTTAAACAGAATTTTCTAATTCGCATATTTTGGCAGATATTCGCGAAAAACTCATTTTTGGGACTTTGAGGGTCATTTTCAGCTGGTTCTCACATCGAAATCGTGAAAACTGTACAGATTTATTTACAGCCTTGGGTACTTTCAGGCCTTCAATTATTGGACTATTGAAACACGCGCATGTTTAAAAGTTGAATTTAAACACGCTCAGGCGTACTTTAATTAAGCAAAATAGGATACCAAAAAAATCATAATAATAATTTTACAGATCTGTCAATAGTGTCGTCAATTGATACCTTAGGCTCAGCTCCCCTATTCCCGGACCTGGACCGAAGTGGTCCCATTTTCTAGCAAATTTCAAGGCGAGTACTCCTAACGAAAATAGACCAAACCATAAATCCGCCACAAAGCTATAGAACATATTTAGTATAAACTGTATTTTATATAGTTGATTAAATTGTCAGCGATTGTGTCATATTCATTCTCGGAATCGTCTTATTAAATACCTAATTTAGGGACCAGGGCTGTTTCGTGGCGGATCAGAATCCACGGAGTTTTATTGGGTATTCCTGTGTCTTTTGGCCCGCTGTATTCGAATTTCGAACTTGCTTATGCGTCAGAAGTGACGGAAATTTTTTATAAGCAATTCAATTGTCTAGAACGCCATAAAAAATAATCTCTAATAGGTATTAATGTATAGCAACTGTCAGTAGATTGCTGAACTCATTAGAACCAAGCAGTTCAAGGTTTATTAAAAAATTGACCGGAAATTTTGCAAAAGTGCAAAAACATTGCAAAATTACAGTATTTCAGTGATTTTTCACTTCAACTTAGCCTTATTTTAAAGAATTTACCTTTACCTTTAAAGATGGCAAATTTCCCTTTAATTTAAGGTATTATAAAGATATAAGTCTAAAACTTTCGAAATAATGTAATAATGCAATTTTTTAGCACCAAATTTGCAGTATCTCCGGTTTAAATTACTATTTTTTAATAGACCTTAAAATGGATTATTGCTAATGAGTTCAACAATCTACTGACAGTTGTTATACATTGATAACTATTATACAGTGTGTCCCAAAAGTAAGGTGACACAAAGCAACAGCATATTCCTTAGGTTAAAATAATGCAATTTACGTAAACTTCCCTTATCCTTAGTTGATAATAACTAAGATTTAGGGTGTCAAGCGTTTAATTTTGTTTTCGTTTTTTCTTAATAATTCTTTAACTAAATGACATAGCGGTACGAAATTGGGGATCTGAGGGTTGTTTGAGGCGAGAAATTCAAATTCGTCCATGCTTTTGATGTTACTAGTAGAGGGCGCCAGCTACGACCTACCCCACTTGTTTTAGATGGCATAACTTTTTTCAAGGTTAGTATATTGACCTGTTTATTAAATAATAAGATAATATAATTTCCTCTGCATTAAAAATGTATACTTTCATTTAAGTCTCTAGAAGCAACTGTTTTCGAGATAAACGCTGTTTAAAGGACCCCGCAATTTCCTTACAGAAAATGGGCTTTGGCCAATTGTTTTCCACTTTTGCATAGTAATAGTTCTTAACACGCTGATCAAAAGTCTCCACGGACACAAAACCCAAAAACTCCTCCAACCCCCCCCCCCAAAATTACTCTCAAAAATCACTGTGGATTTGGAGACCTTTGAGGGTGATTTTGGAGGGGTTAGAGGGGTTTGTGCTCGTATAGACTTTTGATCGGCGTGTTAAGACACACAGACAACGTTTGAAAACAATTGGTCAAAACCCATTTTCCACAGAAAATTGCGGGGTCCTTTAAAATCCGTTTATCTCGAAAACAGTTGCTGCTAGATACTTAAATGAAGTATACATTTTTGATGCAAAGGGAATTATAGTAACTTATTTTTGTATGAACAGGTCAGCATACAAAGCTTAAAAAAAGTTATGCCATCTAAAATAAGTGGGATAGGCCGCAGCTGGCGCCCTCTGGTAGCAGCATCGAAATGCATGGACGAATTTGAATTTCTCGTCTTAAAGAACCCCCCAAATCCCCAATGTCATTTAGTTAAGAAATTATACGAAAAAACGCGAACAAAATTAAAAGTTTGACACCCTGTATCATAGATATTATCAACTTTGGGATAAGGCAAGTTTACGTAAATTGGATTATTTCGACCTAAGGAATCTGCTGTTGCTCTGTTTCCCATTACTTTTGGGACACCCTGTATACTGTTTTGTATGGCGTTTTAAACAATTAAATTGTTTCTAACAAATTTCCATCAATTCTGACGCATAAGCAAGTTCAAGATCCGACTTCAGCGGGTCAAAATAAACAAAAGTACACAATGAAATTTCGTGAACTTTAATCGGTCATAAAACAGCTCAGGACGAATTTAAAATTAAACAAATTTTCATTTTTTACCTCTAATCGTGTATTATAGGCACCCAACCGCTGTGTTCACACATCGTCGTTGTGGTTGGCTAGAGTATGGAACGGGATTCGAAGCTAAGATGAATACAAGGCTTAACTCAAGGTGTTAGCATACCGTGCTGATGAGTGAATGACATCCTGTGCCTTAAACAGGTGTCTCCAACGGTCCCTCTGGGATACAGGGCGACCTCTCAGAGTATCTAGCCTTACTGCGGTAATGCGTGGCTCTGCCGTGGTGGACTATTACTTCCCTAGCTCCAAACAGAAAGCGGATAGAACCACTTTCATAGGAAAAAAGTGACAAAGGTGCGCTGACCGAAACGGATAAATCCGTTTCGAGAGACAAGCAGACAAAGATCCGCCAACCGAAACGGGTGGATCCGTTTCGTAAGGTGCCCCTGAAGTCACCGGCGCCTGTTTCCCGGGGAAGGGCTAATACATTCCGAACAAACAGGTGCTTAGGAAGGGATCCCTGAATCCAAACAGAAGGCGGACAGAACCGCCTTATAGGGAAAGGGGTTCCCTGACTTTAAACAGAAAGCGGATAGGACCGTTTTCATAGGGTAAGGCCGGAGATGCGGCCTCAGAAAGTATATCTGGTTTCTGTAACAAGGACCTGGTAGCAACCCACGTCACTAAACCGGGAGAGGACGGCATGATGGATCTAATCGTCTGCTCGTCATATTCTCCAGAAGACAGGGACACCAGAACACATCAGAACACATTGTGCTCGTGTCCGGTAGCGACACGAGTAAGAGGAGATGTAAGAACTCTCTCCCAATCTGGTATCGGATTCATTAGAAGTCCGATCCTATTGGGAGAAATAAAAAAAGGTGTGAGCCACAATAGACCGAGCGGTCGCAGTGGAGGGCGTAAAAAGTCCACTCACTTTTAGTGATGAGCGAGACCGGTCTTGGTCCAAGACCAAGACCAAGACTGCCTTTTCGCTTGCAAGACCAAGACCAAGACCGGGGTATGCAAGACCAAGACCAAGACCGAGGAGTGCAAGACTACGCAAGACCAAGACCGACCTGCAAGACTCTTGCACTTATGCGATTTTTTTTTAATATTATAATATTCAATTTTTATATTCAATAAATAGAGATATTTCATACAGACATGACAAAAAAATTGTCGAGAACTGCTAAAAAGGCGATTATTTAATAAGTAACAGTTTTTTTAAATAAAATAATAATCAAATCGTTTACTTTTTTCTCTTATACAGTTCTCTGACAAGAAAAACAAGTAAATTCAATAACATGTTTCAAAAATATTGAGATGGTGACTCAATGGTCCGACAAAGCTCGATATCTCCGATACCGTTCACGAAAGACAAAAACTAGGGGTACACAAGTTATAGAAGCCGAAAATTACTTTCATATTCCTAATGTTAAATTAGCTATCTAGGTAAATAAAAAATCCAGAAATACATTATTTTTGTTCCACACTGAAGAAGCGGCATCATAAGATTATTTTTTAAAAATAAGATATAAATGTGAAAGTGATGGATTAAAAAAAAAATTTTGCCATGTCATATAGAAGTTCTTTTTAGATTTATAAATTTTAAATATTTTTTCCCGGTTTTGGGATGGAAATCAAAACAATGTCAAAAGAATGATGACGTCATTTTTGTCAAAACCGAAAATGATTTTAAAAACCATTTACGTCGACATTGTTTCCTATATGACAGTTCAACAATTTAGCATAATATACAGAGTGGCGATTTTTTATTTAAATGGATTTTTCGCCATTAATTTTTTATTTTAGGTTAAAGGTTAACGTATTTTTACAAACTTTGTACTGCAAATGTTTGACTAATTTGAAGATAAAAAGTTCATATAAACTGAAAAGTTCCTTGAATAACCTTTTTTTTTTAATCAGAAACCTGTGTTTCATATCAGAATCTTTCTAACGGAGATTTTACGTCACATCTAGTTAGCTATTAAGTCTTTTTTGTCTGCTTACACACTACACAGTTTTGTATTTGCTTTAATTTAATATGGTTTTTCAAAGAAAATTTAAATCATTCTTTTTACTAAAATGTTTCTATATGTCACTAAATGTATAAAAGCAGGTTGTGTCTCAATTCAACTAAAATCGGAACACAATAAATAAATAAACCCCTACATTTAAAATTGCATTTTAATCAAATAATTCAAATGTACGTGTAAGGTTAAAATTGGTAAATTTTCAAATTTTAAAGCAAAAATTATAGTCTTTGTCTTTAATTTATTTTTAAGTACTAAAAAAATATATTTTATTTAAGATTGCTTAGTTTAAATAATTACTACCAAAAAAAGCAAGACCAGCAAGACTCTTGCAGCAAGACCAAGACCAAGACCGGGTGGTGCAAGACCAAGAACAAGACCTTCTTTGGCTTGAAGACCAAGACCAAGCCAGCTGCGACCAAGACCAAGACCAAGACTAGCCCGGTCTTGGTCTTGGTCTTGCTTTGCTCATCACTACTCACTTTAAACCTACCTACCTACCTATTATAGGCACCCATAAGAATTTAGAAAACTTCGGGGCACAATTTATATCTTCCTTATTTCCGCGTATATCCTTTGTTAATCAAAGTCCAAAGATTTTATTTCTTCCGTATGCTCATTAAAATATTATTTATTTCAACCCAACAACTGGCAATAAATTTAATATTAAAAAAATTATAAATTTAAGTACGTCCATTAGTTCCGTAATGGATACTAAACAGTTTGTAATAAAATAAATTACTAAAAAGAAAAATGGATCTTGTTGAAGAAAGACATATTTTAAATTTTATCGACTGCCACCTTCATTATGAAATCTGGTCGCCAACAAAGGGACTTAATAAATTAAGCAATTTAATTGACAATAACCCTGTTATTACTCCATAAAATTACCTAAAAATGCAATTTATAATGGGAACGAGTTAATTTCGAATAACGTATGAAAATTCAATATTGGAATATTAGAGAGATTTTTCATAATGTTTTACACCCTTACAGAGGTATGTGATACAAAAAATTGAACGAGCTCGGGACTGTAAGTGTTTGTACTTGGTTCCACAAATGCTCTATGGGGTTAAACATACAGTGATACGGAGGAAGACGTAAGACAGTATGCCCAGCCTGTTCAGCCAAATTATCACATACATATTGTTTTTTAATAGCATATGAATTTAGGACTTCCAAGAGTTGCGCTTTTTTTAACTGAATTCAAAATAAATATCATTTTCTAACAAATATTCCCGGATTTAAGGTTTTGAACTTGATGAAGCCGGTGCTTTGTGTAGCAGACGGCTGTGGTATCTTGCGTTATCCATGACTATAACACTGTTGCTTGGAATATTTTTTAAAAGATAATTTTGAAACCAGTTTTCAAAAAGTTCTGAACTTGTATCTTCATGATGATGAAGCTAGAATCCTTAATATTCTTTGCAGACAACAGCAAGCAGTTTGGAACAAATCCGTCTTCGGAACCAGCGTGTTTTATGGTAATGCGTTTTCCTTTATTTGAAGGTGCTTTCGTGTGACAGTTTCGACTGGAATCAACCCATCCTTTGGATACTGTGTCGTGTATATCGAACTATGTTTCATCAAGGTAAATTATGGATCTGTTTTTTAACCTATTTCTTTTAATTTCTTGAAGGTAATCAAATCTCCAAGTGCGTAATCTGTGCAATTCCATTACTACTTGTCTTTTGTCTATTATGCGGTATTTAAATTCTATTTTACAAACAACTCTATGGAGGGTGGCACGGCTAATATTAATATTGGTTTCGTCTTCGTCTAGCTTCTTTTTTAGTTTGTCCAAGGTAGAAACAACTCCGCAAGAAATACCTGGCCAACCCCTGCCATTATGAAATAATGAGTTTACCCAATAACAATAGGTAATAAAATCGTAAAAGGTTTATTGGGGTATTGTCCGTCAAAATCATAGCAATATACTTTGAGACAGACTATAACTAGCAACAACATACGTATTTAAAGTGGAAGGGACTTTGAAAACGAAATGAGACTGTCGGTCAAGTTTTTTTGGTAGCCTTGACTTAAAATGACCCCGCAGGGTCCATAGGGCTGACATGTCAGCCCTATGCCTATAACCCCAGGGCCCTAGGGTGGACTAAAATCGGGGGTCCCATTTCCAAAATAAAGGCGAGTACAAAAAACAAACTAAAACATGGATCCACCACAAAACTATAGAAGATATTTGTCGGTCAAGTGATGATCGCGTTGTTAAATTTAGCAATGGACTTAGCAATTGTTAAAAGCTAACAACGGTTAAGAATGTTTAACAAAACGTCATTGTCACTGACATTTTGTTAAACATTCTAAACCGTTGTTAACTTTCAACAATTGCTAAGTCCATTGCTAAATTTAACAACGCGATCATCGCTCGGCCGTGTGTGTATTAGTTTGTACACATTTAGAATGTTTACCCCAACCAGACACATCAGAGAAATGAGCATCTAGAAATTTTAATCTCAAAAATAAATCTCTAAATTTGCTTGTGGCTTAAGTGTTAACGTCTCTTTTTAAATATAGGTATATACTTATAAATTATTTTATTTTATTCATTTTTAAAACATTTTTATTTTATTTTTATACTGAGTCTTACACCGGTTGCAGGTGCAAATTTTTTCTTTAAAGGTTAAATCAAACGATTTTTGGTTTTTAAATATGCACTGGGAAATGGTATTTTAGGACGTCTAACCGCTGGTGGTTTTTTAGCAAGACTACCACCTATTACACTTTAATTAAACCATAACTAATTTGCTTTATCAAACTTTTATAAGCTTAAGAGGTACTTTTTTTAATTTTTAATAAAGAACTATACAAATACTTTAAAAATTGCTAACCTTTAACCCCAGAAGTGGTAAAGTAATTATAAAATGCATGAAATTATTTTTAGAATCCTTTAATATAAGTTTTATTAGTCCTTTTCTCTTAAGAAGTACAAAAAGTTCACGACGCGCTCAACCAATTGGGTTCGATCGGTATGCACGTTACAGATTTAAGGAAGTGTAAGGTCTTAACGTAAAATTGAAATATCTCTCTATTATTGGCTATAAATTTCGATCCATTTTCACGTAATCGTAAAAGTTAATTGTTAGTGTTAGTAGTTATGGCTCTATTGAAAGAGCTGTAAGTATCCACGATAACTGCTTATCCTTTAACGAGTTCTTGGTAAGTTTCCTCTAAATACCAAGGCTGACTGCATAGTGGCTACACCAAGAAGTATTGTTTTTTTAGGCGAATAGAACAGAAGAGCCAAAAACCAATATTATGTTGTTAAAGAATGGCCGTTATGTAAAAACACTGTGTCCGGTCGCGTATTGGCATTGTCTTCTATGGCACAAAGCAACCTTAACAAAATGAATGTCAAACTACGCAAATTTCCAAACGTGTTTTGAAAATGTTGGAAATTTTGGAAATATTTCAAAAAAAAATAAGAATGCGTTTTAAACCATCCAAAACAAAGGTTTATAAAATTTTTCTCATACTTTTGTGCAACTAAAATTTCACATCACATCACACAAAAGTACGTATAATATTCCAATATGAATAATAAAAGTCTGGAACTCGAAGGTTCACCGATATCACAGCCCCACAAAAAAAAGTTAAAATCCGAAAGACTTTACCATGGTACCTTTTGGTGTCGCTCAATCCGAATTCGGGGTCACTTTGACCCCATCAGGTCAGAGTCAGAGGCATTTCAAGGTCAAACCTGCAAACTTATTTGCAATCAAATTTGAACAGTGTATACGCATGTCTCTGAGGTCGCTGAATACGAATCCGTGGTCAGCTTAACCCCTTTAAATTTGGTTCCGATTTGACCTTAAGATGCCCTACAAAAAAAATTGAAGGTCTGAAAGACTTAACAATGGTATCTTTAAGTTTTTGGTGTCGCTAAATCCGAATTCGGGGTCACTTTGACCCCATCAGGTCAGAGTCAAAGGCATTTCAAGGTCAAACCTGCAAAATTATTTGCAATCAAATTTGAACAGTGTATACGCATTCTCTGGGTCGCTGAATACGAATCCGTGGTCAGCTTAACCCTTTTAAATTTGGTTCCGATTCGACCTTAAGATGCCCTACAAAAAAAATTAAAGGTCTGAAAGACTTAACAATGGTATTTTAAGTTTTTGGTGTCGCTAAATCCGAATTCGGGGTCACTTTGACCCCATCAGGTCAGAGTCAGAGGCATTTCAAGGTCAAACCTGCAAAATTATTTGCAATCAAATTTGAACAGTGTATACGCATGTCTCTGAGGTCGCTGAATACGAATCCGTGGTCAGCTTAACCCCTTTAAATTTGGTTCCGATTTGACCTTAAGATGCCCTACAAAAAAAATTGAAGGTCTGAAAGACTTAACAATGGTATCTTTAAGTTTTTGGTGTCGCTAAATCCGAATTCGGGGTCACTTTGACCCCATCAGGTCAGAGTCAGAGGCATTTCAAGGTCAAACCTGCAAAATTATTTGCAATCAAATTTGAACAGTGTATACGCATGTCTCTGAGGTCGCTGAATACGAATCCGTGGTCAGCTTAACCCCTTTAAATTTGGTTCCGATTTGACCTTAAGATGCCCTACAAAAAAAATTGAAGGTCTGGAAGACTTAACAATGGTATCTCTATGTTTTTGGGGTCGCTGAATCCGAATGGGCTTGCCCCATGGTTAGGCAAGGATTTAATAAATCGCAACCAAATTTGATGAGAGTCAAACTGACTACGAATTCATATTCAGCGACCTCAAAAACATAAATGTACAGTTTTAAATTTGGTTACGATTAATTTTGCAGATTTGACCTTGAAATACCTTTGAGTCTAACCTGATGGATTCAAACTGACACTGGATTCGGATTCAGCAGCCCCAAAAACATAAAGATACCATGGTCAAATCGTTCTGACCTTTGACTTTTTTTGTGGGGTTGTGATATTTTTTAAAATTAAAATCGGATTAAAAAAAGGTTTATGTAAAAGTTGCTAATTTTTGTACAGGGTGGCCAAATAAGCAAGGTAAGCCGCTGTATCTCAGAAAATGTTTATCGCACAGCGTTGGGGAAAAAATAAGTTTAGTAAAAAGGTCAAGAGAAATAGCTGGAAATTATTTTTAAGTTTCTGAAATGGCCGCTAGGGGGCGTAACTGCAATCTTAAATCTTAAAAAGTGATGTTTCAGGATGATTTAAACCTTTTTTGTTTGACAATTTTTGCTGTATCTCTAAAAATAAAATGGTGGGGAGTATTTAAAGGTTTCCGTAAAAAACACCCTCTATCTTCGAAACGGCGAAGCCGATTTCAACAAAGTTGGGCTAGTTAAAAAGAGCTTTTCTTGGGCTATAAATGTTATAATATGTAAATTTTTGTTAGTTTCACATGTTGCCGCTAGAGGGTTTTTTTCGAAATTCCACAAAAATGGTTAATTTTATTAGAAAAATTAAACGCGTTGTTTTTTTTCATAAAAAAGTAGCTAAATAATGTCTAAACAAGCTTGCGAAAACCGTATCTCGATATCTTGTTCTTACCTAAAATTTAGGCCAAAAAAAATTTTATACGTCAATATCTCAAAAATTATAAAACCTCCAAGAAATTTTATAGGACAATAATTCTGTATTTTTACGAAACATTTAATTTAGGTTATATACTTTTTTCGTCTAAATGCAAGACTTTACGGGTTATAATTAAAAAATCGAATTCCATGGGTATGCCTTAAAAAAATTCCGAAAATTCGATTTATTGATTATAATTCGTAAAGTACTGCATTTAGGCGAAAAAATTATATACTTTAAATTAAAGGTTATGTAAAAATACACAATTTATGTCATATAAAATTTCTTGTAGCTTTTATAGTTTTGAGATGTATTGAGATAAAATTTTGTTTGGCCTAAATTTTAGTAAAGGAACAAAAATATCGAGAATTGGTTTTCGCGAGCTTTTAAGGCATTATTAAGATACTTTTTATGAGAAAAATCATACCAACGCATTAAATTTTTCGAGAAAATTAACCATTTCGGTCGAATTTCGAAAAAAGTCCTCTAGCGGACTCAAACTAATAAAACTTCAAATATTATAACATTTATAACCCAAAAAAATATATTTTTAACTTACCCAACTTTGTTAAAATCGTGTCTATTTTAGAAACTTGAAAATAATTTTCAGCTATTTCTCTTGACACTTTCACAAAATAAAAATTTCAACGCTGTGCGATAAACATTTTCTGAGATACAGCCGCTTACCTCGCTTATTTGGCCACCCGGTACATAGATTTAGATTATGAAATAAAAAAATTCCGAAATAAAAATTCTGAAATAAAAAATAAGGGTTTTTCTGTTTGAAGAAACAAAGTTAATATGAATATAATCTTTAAATTTCAGTCAAGGTCACAAACTAGTGATACCGCTGGATTTGCCCTTTCATTTTAAACAACTTTCACTTGAAACATTTTCTTATAACATGTGCCATTTTCCGAGCATTTGCCGGTCTTAGGTTAAATGGACCACCCTGTATGTACTTAATAGGATCGCGTTATAAAAGCACTACGAAGCGAAAAATTTTTGAAGCAATTATTTATTTAAACATGTTTTATTGTCTTCACTAAAGACGGAGGTCTGAAAAAAAAATTATAATTAACATTAGCCCCACTTGTTAAAAAACGAACTTTAAAGCTTGTTTTCAACAGTAATTTATTTACTCAAGTGTATAGAATATACCATGATTTTTTCAATTTTTTTAAATGAATATTTAATACCAAAAAAAAAAATATATTTTGTGGCGTTCTCTGAGGGGCCCTATTTTTAGTGTTCAATTAAAATTATAAATAATAAAGATGGAACTCGGGGAGTTTGAACTTTTCTATTGAAAATTGTCTCCTCTTTAGAAAGTTTTTTTTTTAATTTTCAAATTAATAATAGTTTTGGAGTTATTAAGAAAAAACGAACAGCCTTTTTTTCAACCTAATTTGTAATAACTTTTGCAGTTACGTGCTAAAAAATCCTTCAAACACATTTAGTCCAGGGCATTTAGATCAATATCAACCGAAATAAAGAAATTTTTAAGGCCAGCAGATATTGAGATGCGGTTTTCTGCATTGTGTTCAGAAAGCTCCCAGAAAAGAAGTCTATATAGTATATGCCATTTTTCGAGACATGCATTCTGGTGCAATAAATGCATTTTGCAAATGCATAATTACTTGCAATATTACAATAACGACTGAAAACTTGGAAAAATCGCTCAAAAATCGTTACTCTGGGGTTTTCCGGGATGCCGAATTTAATTCTCATTACAATTTTCCGGGGGCTCTCGGAGGTGGCTCTGCTGGGAAAGGTAATGAAGAAAGTGAAAACTTACAAATTATGAAAATAATACTTTATTTAAATAATAAATTGTATTTTTTATTAATATTGAATTTTCCATCATAACTTAATTACTAAACATCTTCTTTAAACTCTTCTTCTTTTTCTCCTTCTTCATCTTCTTTCTCGTCACTATCCTCGGCTATGATCCTCGGCTTGGTTGAAAGTGCCTTTTTGGTTTGAGCAATTGCCATCGCAATGCTTGCATGCAAGTGAGCACTTCAACCCGCTTCGTCGGCGCCCGCACCTTGTGCCACAGTCGGATTTTACAGGAACAAAAAATACTCTTTAAAATTTCCTCGGGACCGGCTCCTTGAGTCATGGTGACAAGACTGAGCTCTCCATCCTCCAATTCCCACCCCATTCCAATGGATTTAAGGTCTCGCCTTGACTTTGTGAACTATACCAAGTGTGTACTTGAAAATAGACACGCTTAATATGCTCGGTCAACCCATTGACAGTGGAGATTATGCGTGCAAGATCGACGTTTTTGGATTTGCTGGCAAAACTCCCGAGTAACGATTTTCGGCTGATTTTAATGGACGCTGCAATTTCTCCCTCAATCACCCCTTGGCACCCCCGCAGAGCCACGCAAGACGCGGTATTCTTGGAATTGATCGCACAAACCCGGGTAACGATTTTTGCTGATTTAAATGGACGCTGCAATTTCCCCCAAATTCACCCCCAGAGCCCCACCGCGCCCCGGTAATTCTAATTCCAGAGTTACAAGTTCCCTAGGTAACGATTTTTGACTGATTTAAATGGACGCTGCAATTTCCCCCCAAATCACCCCGAGCCCCCCGAGAATTCCAATTTCAGAATTCAATTCGGCATTCCCGAAAACTCCTTAGTAACGATTTTCGGCTGATTTTCATAGACGCTGAAATTTCCCCCCCCAATCACCCCCGACACCCCCGCAGAGCCACCCCTGAGAGCCCCCGGTAATTCAAATGCCAGAATTAAATTTGGCATCTAAAAATTCCCGAGTAATGATTTTCGAGTTACCCGTCGTTCTTATAATACTGCAAGTAATTATGCAATTGCAAAATGCATCTATTGCACCAGAATGCATTTTTCGGAAAATAGCATAACTACACCACATTGACTTTTTTCCTGGGAGCTTTCTGAACACAATGCAGAAAACCGCATCTCGATATCTGCTGGCCTTAAAAATTTCCAATTGATTTCCTAACTTTCCTGGACTAATTTTTCTAGACATAATTCCGAATCCAATGAGTTATTGCTCATATTTTTAGGGGCTTTATCTCGAATTAACAAGTTTTTAAACTTGTCAGCTAGACTATTATACAACATAAAAATGGGGCTAAATAATTAAAACATTTTTTTCGAAAAAAGGTATATTTTTAATTAAAGCGAAAATTCTATTGGTTAAGATATACCAATAGAAAAGTTCTTCTTGCAAATTACTTCAGCCGTTTTTTCTCTCCAGGTGCTTCGTCAAGCGCTGGCTAGACCGGAGGCGGCCGCCGGTTATTTACCTGGTGCACACTTCCAACAGACGCCGCTGCACCCGAGCAGGCACTTGGAGACTCGGCGTAGCACGAGCTCTTCGGCCACGAGTTTGATGTCACGGTCTCTTGGTTCGTTGCCTACCTGCATAAATGGTAATGTGATGGCTCTATCTCTATCTGATGTCCACGTGCCGAAATAACGCTGATTACTGTGACATATTAATGTAGGATTGTGTTAAGTTTACTACACAAATAATATTCAATTCAGCTTTTATTTTTGTTCAAAAAAATGTAATTTTAATGTCATTTTGTTAACAATAACGTGTTCATATGTTGTTAAAAATGAGATTTGTCATACAGTGTGACCAAGGAAGTTTTAATGTTAATGAAAGGCCAGTACTCTATAACAATAATTGAAGTTTTTTCTTGCAATACCAGGGTTTTTTTGGGCGTTTATCACGAATCTAGAGTAAGTTTTTCTTTACTTTCACTGTGCGATTATAAAGACTTCAGAAAATTTCTACAGGGAATTAACAGTGTAAATAAAGTGACATTTTTTCAAAAACGGTTGGGATTAGCGATATGAATACGGATAGTTTGGGAGGATACCGTAAAAAAACTGCCCAATTTTTAATATTACTCCAAAACTATTGATTTTAGGAAAAAAGGGTAAAAATATGCTTTTTAAAAAGCTCTATAAAAAAGATTATAATATACACATTTTTAATAAAATAAGTAATAATGGAGATATAAGCAAAAAATGATTTTGGCCAAAAATTTCGCTAATACCAATATTTTTTGGTGCAAGTAAGTATACCAACTTCGATCCATTTAAAAATTAATTTAAAATGTTCTATTTATTCAATGAAACCACTAATACATAATATGTGCCTCAAGGCAATGGGGGATAACATGGTGGCGTGGATATTTTATTAAATTTTTGGTCCAATAACTGTACCCATTCCGATCCACTCAAAACTAACTAAAAGAAAATTTAAACTCTATTTTATTGAAAAAATAATAAGTGCCTCTATCTGGTTGTTATACAGTGTCACCCATAAAGTCCGCATCAAATGGGAAAATTTTTCCCCAATTAGTTTGGGTAAATTTTCTTTTTGCCAAAAGCTTTTGCTTTAACAATCATGCCAAATAATGTATATAAGGATGATCACGTGACTTTTTTTAGCAGTCAAATTTGATATTTTTTTCAAAAAATCGCAAAATAAAGCATTACCTTTTAAAATTTGGAAAAATGGTATGGAGAAAAGTTGCATATTTTTAAATTTTACACTTATTTGCCAATTTTTAGGTCTTTAGTACAATTTTTATTTTTTTTTCTACTTTTTGTAGTTTTCTACTAGGTATATGGATTATTCGAATTGATTTCAAACCCCCTAAAATTATTTTTTTATATTTAAATTAACTTTTAAATGTAATCCTAATACTTAATAATGCTGGTACAAATAACTTTTGGCAAAAAAAAATTACCTAAATTAATTGGGGAAAAATTTCCATTTGATGCGGACTTTATGGGTAACACTGTATAACTGGCAGCAGTGTATAGCTCATCGTTTAAATATTTTTATTATTGATTTAAATATCAATATTATTAATTTATAAAGACGGTTACTGGTTCAGAATGATCTGGAGAAAATTTTATTCATATTTTTAACATTTTTTTTTTCATAGCTTATTTAGCGTTAAACTTTTAAAACATTTCTTTTATTAAGCTATCTACTTCTTCTAGGCTTATGATCAAATAATAAAAAAATAGCAACGTAAGACATGAAGAAATGGCAAGCGTCCAGGTATATAGCACCCACATAGACGTAGCACATATTTTTTTTAAGTTGAATTTATGGTTAAATTTTAATTTGATTATATTTCATAGTAGTAAATAAATAGATAAATATAATAATAATAAAAAAGCTTATATAAACTTGCAGTTTTTTCACGTGTTCTTCTTTTATATCCAGGATATTTCCTACATTTTTCCGGACACACTGTATACAATCGCTTATTTCAAGGCATACTAATTAATATTTGTATTTATTTTATCTCCGAATCGAAGAATTACCTGAATACAACTCAAATATCTAAATGAGAGGACCAATAAAAAGGGAAAACTTTCCTTCTACTTTAAGATAGGTACACAAGAAAAGTGTAAATAGAGGGATCAAAGGGCATTTCGTGAACTTAAAACTTGTGCAAAGGCACTGACGAAAATAAAGGAATCAAAGGTTCAATCTGCTTCACTGATTTTGCATCTGCCATGTTCTCATGTTTGTTCCGACTCCATCTTTCTTCTATTTTCTACACTTTAACATACGGTTAGAACAAATACAGATGATAATTCACATGATGTTTTTGATACAATGTTAAGAGTTTTAGAAAAATTAAAGTAAATTAGGGGCACGAGAAATATGTTTTGGAATCACACTAAACAGTGTGTTCGAAATTGGTAGGAGGGTTTTCAATTTTCGGGGTTGAGTTCCCGTTTCGAAATCCCGGGATTAAAAACCACATCCCGGGACCCTAATAATATTTTTATTCAAAAATTTAATCCTAGCTATAGCAAATAAAAACCACAAAAATAAAAAACATTTTTATACATTTGCGTATCATAGGATAGGTTAGGAAAAAATCAAGCCACACTTAAAATTTTTAAAAAGCAAAAAAAAATCCTTTTCACATTTTGCTTCGTGAAAATAAATGGGCCCTTAAAACCACAATTGTTTTTATCTTGGTAGCAGTTCATGAAGTCTAAAGTCCTAAGACTAAAGTTTTGTGGGTGTCTTGAGTGTGGTAATAGTTATTTACATAACAAGGGAGGAAAGTGCCTCTTTTCCTTCCGCAGAAAATTTGATGCACGACGCGAAGCGGAAGCCATTAAAATCCAAGGGAGGAAATGCACTTTATTCTAGAGGAATATATATAACTTTTTCTACTACTTTGTATTTAAATTTTCAGGAATTATTTTTAAATTTTGTGTTTTATTACTAAATTGTGGTTTTGATTATTTGGATAAAGCCCTGTATCAAAAACTTGTCGAAGTATAACGTAAGATTTGAAATCACTTAAGACATTGACATTGACAAGTCATAAGTGAATTGGCATGCTCTCCGCTGGAATAGAGTGGGTGATAGTTATTTTCTAACAAGTGCGCAAGGTGATACTTTTTCGCACGCAAGCAGTCAAGTGCGGAAAAGTCACTTTGCGCAAGCGTTAGGAACAAAATTTTTCCTACGAGCGTCAGATATTACCAATATTAAAGCAATGATTATTTTTTAAATTATGTTTAATCTGAAGAACTACTACAACATATTTATAAATGGGAATTATTTCTTGATAACATTTACAACAAAAGAACAGTTATTAGCATATTGTAAATTAATTGCAGAACCTGTAATTTCATTTAGCGGGTGGCTTATGGAAGCGCTTATTGTACGGCTTGATGAAGGTTGACTTAGCTCAGGAGGGAGTTGTTCATGGTCAATATTTTATTTGACATATCCTTTTTCTGATTTGTGGATTCATCAATGTAGCTCTCAGCTACAGCCGTTGATTTCCAGCCCCAAGTCGCTTGGCATTGGTAATTCCTTCTCCAGAATCCGCTAACATAGTCGCAGAGGATCGACGAAAACTATGTCCAGTGTACTCTTCTGGATTTTTAATTTTAGGTATGCAGCAATTTCTGAAGTCATTTTACCTATTGAATTTATTCCCACATATTGCGTACTGCATGCTCCTTGTTTATACTGGACAAAAAACGTCTATGTGGGGTATGTGGTTTTCGCAAATTTACATTTTACGGTACAATTGCAGATAAAGTCCGTTATTTGTTTCATCAGACACTACAAAGATTCTGAAAGTGTTATTTTTACTGACAGGAATTTTTCACCACTATCAAATTTTCATTATCCTGTATGTTATCAATCATTACTTTTGTAAGTTCATTTCTCCTACAAGCACCGGCTAATCCAAAATTGTAGCAACTTTTATTAGAAGGTAAATATTATCAGGTACTTCTTTCATGAATCTTGAAACTTCTTCTTTGCTGAAAGTTTTTGATTTTTTTGGCCGAGTATCCACGGTTTTGGTGTTTAAGTAGTGATGTTTAGCTTGAAATATCAACTCAAATCAAGGTTTCTTTTCACTTTGAGGATACATTTTAACATAGAGTACTTACTCCATAAAGTATTAGGTTTATATATTTTTGCAAATCCGCAAAATAGGCCAGAACACTTCTTCTTTAATACTTTTGTCCCCTTGCTGGAGCACCAGTTTTCGAAATGAGTATATTGATTCTCATATTTTCACAAGATTTTGCTAATATAATTCAAAAAAAAATAAATTCAAACTTACGGTATTTACTGCATCCAGGATAGAATCTGGTAGCTCCTCATCGGAACTACTCATTTTAAATAATTATTTTTGTAGGATTTTATTTAATTAAAAAAAAATCTATGACGCCTTTTCATTAAAAATGCTTGTTTGTATTAAAATTTATTTGTGCAATTGCTTGTTCATATGGAAACGAAGAAAAAATCTGACATGTGTTAAAATCACCAAGATTACATATTGTTGCTTGACTTGTCATTATCATTTATTATTATACAGGGCAATTAAAAAAATGTTTTTTTTTTGTATTTTAGTTGAAATATTGAAAATTACGAAGTAACAAACAAAAAAGAGAATAAACTAAAACTTGCAATGGCCGTATATTGCATGAAATACCTACAATTACTAGAACACATATAAATCTTGCTTACCTGTAAGATTTTAGAGTAGTTTTACTTTTCCGCACGGCGTGCAGAAAAGTTCACTTTCCGCACGCCGTGCGGAAAAGTCAACTGCACTCAAATGCGTGCGGAAAAGTGGACTTTCGCACGTTCGTAGGATTTTTTTCCTCCCTCACTTTCAAACGCCGCAACCATGTATACAATGGGGAATTTTTAAGCAAACATGACCGCCCCGTTTGAAAGTTATACTTGGCAATTTAATGAAAAAAAGGTGTAAAATAAACATAAAAAAGTTTTTAAAAAGTGTTTATAAAATATTGTGTGCCACTAGTGTAAAAATCAAGAATTGTATACAAAAAGAAGGGGGAATATAATTTAAAAGAGATTAGTTTGATTTTCAAATTTGATGAAAGATATCTCGAAAACGAAACGTTTCCGCCAAAAAAAAACCCGTATACCAAATTTGGTCAAAATCGGAGTTGCGGCCACTTTCTCGACAATTTTGTTACAAGGTAGTAGAAAAAAGAGTTGATTTACATGGGACTGAAATATTTGGCGATTAAAAAAAAAAACATCTGCGGGTAGCAGGTTCCATAGCATAAAACTCTAGGGATGAAGAAACTAATAATGTGGGAAGTAGAGGGCTTTTCAAGTTGAACTGTAAAAGGATGCATAAAGTGGCACTACGTGTTGCTTTGTTGGGAGCTGCTAGAGGAGGAATTATACTGACCAACTCTTTAGAGAAGAAGCCCTTAAAAAACGACAGCTTTTCTATAGCCACATCGGTGTGAAAGAGAAGAAATCCTTTCGGTAACAGCTCTTCCTTGAATGGAATCAAGAATGCTTAAAATGAAGGAGACGCCATTCCCCAAACATGAGAACAATATTCTAAAGAGTTTCTGATCTGAGATACATACAAATTATACAGATTAGAAGGGTAAAATGTATCTAAAGATACATACAAGTAAATGCCGAAGAAAGGCTCTTTTAGCTTTCACACTAGGTGGTACTGTCAGTAGATGTCACTGATGTAAAGAAAGGTTAAACTTAAGTTAACTGCTTATTAGGTGATATTTCTTTTTCAATTACATTAAGACTATTAAGAAGTATCATAAGTAAAAAACCGCCTTTAAAAAATAATGTTACTTTACACGGGACCAAAAACAAGCTGGGATTTTCCGGCATTTTGGGATCCCGACTTTAAATCCTAATTGGCAGTGGCGGCTCTTCCTTAGGTTTGCAGGTTTGCGCAACCCCCAAAAAAGGTTTAAAATAAAATTTAAAAAATATATATTTTAATCATTACATAGTTACACATTTTTTAAAATTTATTTAAAAATCTGTATTTCAATTATCTGGAAATAGCCAAATTATTAAAAAAACTTGACTGCTTTCGCTAAAATATCATTAATTTAATCGCGCGTCGCGTCGCATCCTCGAAGCCGATGCGATGGTTGCAATCAAAATGCAAACCCAATTGGATTCATTACGAGTACGCGTAAGTATATGGAGTTGCCTATCTTGGCATTTGGCGCTCATAAGCGGCATGAGGTTTGCAGTTCAAGTGCAAACCTTTGTTTATCTCGCAGGCTGATTTACGATTTATTGAAGTATAATTTGTTATTTTGGTTATCGCGCAGTGCTTAATTGCATTTTTTAAAATCTTTTGTGTGTTTAAAATGAATTCGGTGCAAAGTTTAATTGCAGAGCCGTTTGGTGGCTGATCTAAAGCTGATAAAGCGGAAATAAAAAAAGGCCAATTCCTCATTTAAAAATAAAACAATCTGTGTCTAGTAAAAAAAAGGAGTTTTATCAGAACATTTAATTCTAAGCTTTTTAAAAACATACGTGGATGTGTGCCACACAGCCGTGTTTTAGTCTGTCTATTTATTTTCATTAATTTAATTATTTTTTTAAAGAAACATTAGGATTGCAACCCCTTACTTTTTAACTCACGAGCCGCCACTGCTAATTGGTAGGAATTGTATTGGGATTTTTAAACCCATAAAGGATAGAAAGATGGTTGAATGGGAAAAGATGGAGGCCATTTTGATAAAAACTCTATTCTGGTTTCGTTTTTGAGATATTTTTTAAAAACTAAAAATTTACATTTTGAAATAGGGCAGTATTTTTTTATTTTGAAGTATTTTTAAAATCCGTAAAAACATTATCAGGGCAAAATTTTGGAAGCAACGCATCTCGGCATTTAAATTTTGAATTCGATGTTTTGGTTTTGAGATACTTTCATCACTTTTCTATTTCTTATGGCAGCCATTTTGTTATTCAGTACATATAAAAAGAACGTTTTCCCTTAAAGATAATGTATTACACTTTTTAAGAATATTTTATTTTAAAATCAACAAACGTAAACATTTATTTTTACGTTTGTTGATGCCCGTCATAAGAAATAGAAATTGATTATGATTTTTAAAAACCGAAACTTCAAAATTACAATATGAATGCAGGAGTGCATTGCTCCTAAAATGTTGTCCCAATAATGTTTTAATATATACTAAAAAAGTTATGAAATAAAAAAATAAAGCACTTTTTTAAAAATATAAACTTTTACTGTTTTTAAAAATATCTCAAAAACGAAACCACGACAATTAATTGCTGCGTTGCACGGGTCGCAATAATTTGTTTACTACTAGCATAAAATGGCTAAATTTTTCAGTAACTAAATGTATTTAGAATATTTTTTAACATTGCAAAAAAGCAAATAGATTTTTATTGCATTACTCAGATTACTTAATGGCGACTCTAATTTTTATCTACAAAGAGTGAGACATGGGACCCACACCAAATACATACCAGATACACTTTGGTTAAAAATTTTTTTTTTGGAGTTTGCGAAAAAAAGTTAATTTTTCGGTGCTCCCAGAGTAGAATTCAAGTTTTAAGCCTCTATTTTTATTTTTTCGTATATTTGATCAAATTTTATCATCAAACCTCAAATTTTGCAAAAATGTCTGCATTTTTCTTAAAATTAGGAGCATCTAAAATATTTGCATGGGAATATTGTTGAAAAAAAAATTCAACTGGATATGGTGTTTAAAAAAACACAGATAATTTTATAAAGTTTGGGATTTGATGATAAAATTTGATCAAATTCAAGAAATAAATACAAATAGAGGATTTGCTTTCGAAACTTAGATTTTTCTTTGAGATCGCTGCAAAAAAATCTTTTTTTTTGCAAATTCCAAAATATTTTTTTTAACTGGTGTATATTTGGTGTGGGTCCCATGCTTCATTTTTTTAACCGAAAAAATTTTGAAAATCCTAGAGCCGCAGCTGACAGTGAAAATCAGGGCCGCGTCCAGAAAAAATGTAGAGGGGGTCAAAAATTAAGTCAATTTAGAATTAATTAAATTAAAAACATATATACCACAACTTTAATTTTAAATAATAATCATACTCTTTTAAATTCCTAGGCGATATTGTAAAATTTAAGGATTTAGACGGGAATTGTTTTATTTTAAGTAATTTTTTAAAAGCTAGGTGGGTCGACCGACACCCCTTGACCCCTCTGCCGGCGGCCATAGTGAAAATGGTAATTAACTGACTTGGTAAATCCATAAAGAAATATTGATGACAAACCTAATTTAAAAAATTAATAAAAGAAAATATTACCCAAGCAAATGTGGAAAATGACCGTCATTTGGCTAATTACACCAATTAACATTCTTTAGAAAATAAAAGTGGACTCTATAATATCTTGAAGTTATTAAAAAGATTGCCTGCATTTAAAATTTGCATCAGTAAGTCTTAACGAGTTTTTGTTTATTTACTGAAGTTAAGATTAAAAAAGGCGTTAACACGCCTTTTTTAATCTTAACAAGTGTTTGTTTAGAAAAAATAGAGGTTAATCTAATTTACTGAAGTCTTGTTAACATCTTTTTTAAGAGCTTTTTACAAAATAATATACACATATACAAAGAAGGTTGTAATCATTTTACTGGTGCCGCTCTTTCTCGTTTATTTTATTAAATGCGTTATAGATAGTGTAAATATTGCCGAAGACCAACGGCAAATTGGGTGGTGTACAGTGACGGAAATAAAATTTCGTACACTTAGGTTAACATTTTATGTCAATTTTAAATATTTTGGTAAACTTGGCTTTTTACCTTTTTCTTACCTTAATTAATATTCAATAAAATACATGACTCCAAAATAAATATATAGTTTATTTTATTCAAATATTAAAGAAAAAACACTGCCTTAATTCCACTAATAAGTTTAAACGTGTGAGCACTGATGCAATCAGCATTTGTGTATGGTGAACATTGTAATTATTCCAGGTTTCTTCAATTTTATTCCACAAATCATCACTGTTTTGTGGATGGAAATCATTGTTCTTGTTAATTTCCTTTACAATATATCCCCAAACGTTTTCGATTGGATTGATATCAGGGCTTCTTGAGGGCCAAGGTAACAATGAAATGTTATTTTCCAGTAGCCAGTCCGAAACTCTCCTTGCTGTATGGACGGGGCAGTTGTCATGCTGGTATATGAAATTTTCTTGTTCAAATATATTGTTTACCGATGGCAACATAATTTTTTTGGAGTATGTGAATATAAGCTGACTATTAAATCTTTCTCGAATACGGTGGCATATGCCTAGCCCTCTGAAAGACATATCCCCCCATACATTAACAGAAAATCTTTTACTTGTTTTAACATATTGGGTATATCTTTCTTCGTACCGTGTATTTTGCGGCCTATACACTCTAATCTCCCCGCTATAGTAAGATTGAAAAATCCTCATCGGTAAATACTACCCTTTCCCAAAAATCCATACCTTGCGGTAAATATTCCATTGTAAACCCCATTCTTTGCTCTTTATTCATATGGCTTTTTAGCAGCTACACTGCTTCTCAATTTCCCGAATTTTCCTAATACGATTTCTTGCCGTTCTTACTGTCCCAGGAAAATTAGTTTGGTTGTGTGCTTCTATAGCTGTCTGAAATGGATTGTTTCGCAAAAAAATCTATCAGATCATTATCTTGATTTTCGTTTGAAATTTTTCTTCCACCCTTCCAGCCCTTCCCTCCAATGATCATGTATTTTCCCATTTAGTTCTGAGGCTCTGAATAGTGCTTTTTGGGTTTTCCCCCAACTTGCTGAGCTATTCTTCCCAGAGAAACACCTTCTTCGAATAGAGTAATTACTCTCGCCTTCTCTAGTTCATTTATTTTCCAAAATTAAAAAAGTAAAATAATATAATTTTGAAATGTGTGACAGATAACAATTTGTCAAGTAAGGTATATTTCCAGGTGATCCAGGTACGCAAAAGCCAACATCAAACTGGGAAAAATTAGGTGTACGAGATTTTAATTCCGTCACTGTACCTGTATATTAATACCATAGTTCCCACTAGGGTTCATTCCCGGGAATTCTCGGCTCGAAAATTTCCCCGGGGAAATCTGAGCTTTTTTCCCCGGGAAATCAAGCTCGAGAAAACTCGAGAACTCGAGAAATCATATTTGAGTTTTAAAAACTATAAAATAAAACTAATTGCGTTTGCCGTTTGTTTTAAACGCGCGGCGGCAGGGCGGCACGGGCCAAAGCGCAGTGGTCCCCCCTTTGATCTCGCCGATCGCGCGGCATGCGCTCTGGCGGCGTCGTTTTATACATAATACAATACAGTAGGTAATACCCAGTAATGCCAACCTGGGAAATTATTCCCTAATTCTAAGGTTTTTTTCCTACAATAGGAAAAAAGGGGAATTTTATCTAATATCTAGGGGATTTTCAACTTTGGATTGTTTTCAGTTCAATTTATAAAATTTCGTCAATTTATCAATTTTAATATTAAATGGACTACTAATGACAAGTACCTATTAAATCCTTATACCCTGGGTTATGGTTTGACCATTGTATCTTTTCAAAAATTGCTTCTTGTTGCACTGATTAATCTAATAGGGGTTAATTCGTGGTATCGGGTTTCGGGAATTACAGATCAACTGCTACTTAGCATTTTCTGCTTGTTGTTGCCCTTTTGTATTTAGTGGTTGTTGCCCACAAAAAAACTAAGGGAAAAAGAAATGTCAAGTTCGTGTATTTGTTGCCACACAGTAATGCCGAGACTGAGCGGTATTTTCAGTCGTTACCGACGTTAAAAATAAAAAGCGAAATTATTTATCCCGTGGGCATTAAATGCAGTGTGTTTAATTCGTCTTTCTAGTGAAAACTGCTGCCAAAATTATTCATTAAATGAAAAGCATTTAAGTCTTATGAAAAAGAAAAACCTTTATTTTGTTAATTCATTTTGCTATCTATGTCCATTGTTACCATGAGATTTTATTTTTATGTATTTTTTGAACTTTTCTGACAATAAAGTAATTTCGTAAATTATTTTTCTATTTAATTTTGATCTAGGGAATTCTAGGGATTTTTCACAGAAAAATTGGGAATTTTCAGCGAGCTTGGTTGGCAACAATGTAATAAACACACGTTCATTAGTATTTCGACTCGGGTGAGTTCAGACGGTTTACAAAAATGTAGTACACGCAATTTGTAAATTTCTCGACAACCGGGAAAGGGGGAGAAATTAGCCTCGAGAATTCTCCGAGACCCGAGAAATTGATAAGCTCGAGAAATCATGAACCTAGTTCCCACCGAAGTTAAACTATTTTTTTTTTGTAAGTATATGCACGCACATATTGTTATTTTCGGTTAAAAATAACCCTTTATACCAAAATAACACTTCTGCCAAATATTTTTGTTTACGAAATTTTATAACAGTTACAAGCATCTAAAATTTAAATATAAAACTACCAGTCAAATAAAGTAATATGTCATTTATGACAAAACGTCATAAAAATTATAAAAGCTTTCAGTAAACTTTTCATTCCAAATTTTCTTAAAATTTAGTTTAATTTTTTTTTTTTTTTTTTTTCATTTTGAAAATGGTAGCCGACTTGCCACCGAAACGTAGATAAGTGTTCTTAATTTTTTGGCTTTTTTATGGACAATACCATAAAAATTCTTACTGCAGATAAAGGTAATGCAACAGTAACAATAGACTGTGATATGTATGATAATAAAATAATGTCTCTTTTAAATGATGGTTATTATATAAAATTGAACAATGATCTAAGTGAGTTTATTAAAAGAAAAATATATAACATTTTAAAAAAACATAAAAACAGCTTTACAGATAGGGATATATTTTTACTTACACCCCATAACAGTAAAACTCCACACTTTTATGGAGTACCAAAAATACACAAACCTGATAACGTCCTATAGTTAGTTGTATAAACTCACCTACACAACCGTTAGCAAAATTTCTACTTACTATTTTAGATCCTTTAGTAAACAATACTGACCCATACATTAAAATTCTTAACATTTTCTAGAAAAATTGACACATTGACATAGACCCAAATAACACCTTGGTAAGTTTTGATGTTGTTAGTTTATTTACAAATGTTCCTGTTGATAAACATTAAATATTGTTAAAAATAAATTAAAAAATGATGTCCAACTTGGCTAATAAACTAAACTAAACATAAACTATATTCTTGAATTTTATTATTAACTTGTTGCGTAAAAACAACATTTTTCCAATATATCACTCACTTTTATAAACAAACTTTTGGGATGGCCATGGGTTCACACGCACATTTTTTCTATTTAACAACATGACCAACATTGTCTAAATGATTTTTTAACACACAATAATACACAAGAACTTCCTAATATTCAAATAAAAAAAGATATAAATAATTTTGAAACTAAAATTTACAGAAAGCCAACACATACAAACAGATACTTAAATTTTAACTCTATCTACCCCATAATGGTAAAAAAAGAAGTTGTAAAAAAGCTTTTTAATTGAATTACAAAGAAAACGAAAAATAATTTTAAAAGCTATTTTAGTTTAAAATAATTATCCTTTTGATTTTATGAACACATGCCTCCTAAAATTTGAACAACCAAATTTAAGACAAAATCAAAATAGACCCATTACAAGTCTATTTTTACCATATATTCCTGGGTTATCAAATAAAATTTAACGAATAGGTAATAAATTTAATAACCGTATTATATTTAAAACAAAAACCACTATTAGATCTCAAGTAACAAAAACAAAACCATACAATATAAACGAAAACACAAAAAATGTTATTTACAAGATCCCTTGTAAATGTAATACATTTTATATAGGTGAAACTTCTAGACCATTCTCATGACACAAGATCGAAAACCAATAAACAACTATTAATTCCTAGCAGCAATACTAATATTAATATTAGATCGATTAACTATCTAGCACCAAAAATTTATAATTTAATCCCAAAAGAAATAAAAAACATCGTAAATATAAAAAGTTTGGCCATTTCTGTAAGGCATTTTATTTCAACCAACTCTCATAAATTTGATGTATTTTTTTAAAAATGTAACTGTGATATTACTTATGACTGAATAAACTAAATAGCAGATTTGAGTATGCACATACAGGGGTTCAGTTCCCTAGGTGCATTTTATATAAATTAATGTGCAATACAATATGGTTTATCATTATACTGTAATATGTATATTGTAAAAACCCCAAATTCTGAATATATTATTATTATTTTTACAAAGATCCGACATGACGTATCCTATGGCTCCGACCCCATAGGGCGTCATGCGGAAGAACCATCCGTATCAAAGCCACTCCTCGCGTCCGCTCGGTCAGTGATCTTCGGCCAAATTCATTGCCTCAGTAAACGAAGGGACCCAAGGACAACAGATTTCTGCATTTTCATCACCAGTTTTTTCGGGTGAATGTTGACATGCGGGAATACACTTCAGCTCCCCCAACACATTTTCCTTTATGCCCCCCAAAACGCCGACAATCCCGGACAACCAATCGCACGTTATACTCCGGATAGAGCCTCCGAAGTTCGCCAAGTAGATCCTGATATTTGGCTCGTTTTTTCGCGTTCCTTTATATCGATGTTAGTTTCCGCTGGGGCAGAGGAACTCAATCACATACATAGAGTTATTCCTTTTATCAAGGAGAACGATATCAGGTTTATTGGCGCGAATTTGATGCGTGTTGGGAATGCATAATTCCCAAAATATGCGACAGTTGTCATTTTCCACTACTGCCTCGATATCGCGAGGGCAAATGGCAAAATTGCTGTTTCGTCAATGCCGTAATAATGTCTGAGGTGATAATAAAGTGCCCGAAGCGCATCGTTATGTCGGTGGATGTAACCACTTACGGCATGCACTGGACAGGCTGACAATAAGTGCATTAGTGTTTCGGGTTGCTGTCGACAAGCTCGACAAGCAGTATCAGGAATGTTAGAAAACTGGCTTCGGTATACCAACGTGTTTATCCCCCATCCTGGCATGCTGGGAGGGAAAACCCCCGGTCTCAGACTTAAGCTCAGCGGATTTCAAAAACCCAAACGTGAGGTTTCGAGATAGATTAAGTCTTTCTATGTTTGAGTAAAATACCCTGTTGGGCCTATTAATGTGATCTTCAGCATCTGCTGTTCTGCTCTTTTAACTGCAGTTCTTACGGCTTTAGACTCAAGCCTTACAAGTGACTGGTCGTCGTTTGGATCTGTTGCAAATCTGAGACCGAATTTTTCCGCTGCTCGCTCCGCTGCCTTAAATAGAAACGCTCCAACTTGGGTGTTTCGTGTGCTCTTACTAGTTGCATCAGCGGATCAGTACTATTGGCAACTTGACAAGCAAGACTCAAAACCAGTCGATGTTTTTATACATTCCCTAGCTTAAAGGCCACGACCTCCCTGGTGGCGTGGGAGGTAGAAAATACGGGATGTTGATGAGCGCGGGTGGATGCTACGGTGAAGATGCATCATTTTCGTGTGCTGACGTCCAGCTCACCCAGTTCCTCTCGCGTCCATAGCCACTCCAAAGAGTAAAGCAATACAGGCACTGCTAGCATGTTAGTAGCAAGGACCTTATTTATTCCGGATAATTCGGATTCCCGATTCTCCGTAAACGTCGCCTGTAATTGCCTCTAAGCTCGGTCTTCACAGCTCTAACATCTTGAGTCCGGTTTTGGTCGATTCTAAATATCGATAATTCTCAATTGTTTTGTAGAGGGCGAAGTAGCGCGCTATCAGCAAGCTGGTCAGCTTCTAAATCGTGCCGAACCGTCCTTTATTTAGCTTAAGTTTTGCACACTTGTCGAGGCCGAACTCCATTCAACATCTCTGGTGCATTCGTGAACCACTTTAGAACTGTTTGTAGGTCTCGCTCGCTAGTTGCGTACAGTTTTAGGTCATCCATATAAAACAGATGGGTTACCTTATGCTCACGTCTTCCAGGTGGTCCCACAGCAATATCCGCGTGTCTTTCGAAGAGACACGGACGCAGGAAAGCAGCGAAATACAAAATAACCAAAGGACTGAGTGAGTCACCCTGAAATACGCCCCTTTTAAACGTAATGGGTTCAGTAATAACTTTTTGTGCTTCAGATGTTATAGAGAACTTTGATTTCCAAAGTGACATCAGTCGCTCAATGCATCGGATTAGGTTAAGAGGAACCTTAAGATCTTTAAGCAGATGCAACAGTAATTCGTGAATGTTGTGTCAAACGCTTTTTGTAGTCAATCACGCCATATTAAGGTTGCGTTTGTATTGGATTGAGTCTTGTGTAATGCTCTATCGATAAGGAGATTTTCTTTTGCAACCATTGATTCCTCTTTTTCCTCCTCGCTGCTCCCCTACATCCAGAGAGTATGGGATCAATTGCACTCAATGTTCTAGAGTATAAAATTCTGGTGAAAGCCTTGTAGCAAGTATTGAGGCAAGTGATCAGTCTATAGTTTTTGGGTAGTTTTAAATCTCCTTTTTGGTATCAATATGGTTCGGCCTTCAACAAACCACTCAGGAATTGGCGTGTCCCCGTTTGTAAGAATCAAAGATTCTGGCTAAATGTGGATATTACTGGGAATTTCTTCCACCGAGTAGTTGTTGATACCATCGGACCAGGTGCAGAATAGTTTTACACCATCTGGGCACTTTTCACCTCCTCCGGCGTGATCGGCCTCTCATGTGCTGGTCAAGCTGCTTGTCCGCACAATAGGCTCTAAAGTTAGTCAGTGCTGGAGTGTCTCGTTGTAATGGCTTTGAGACTTCATAAACATCCTTCCAGAACTGTTCCACGACATTTGCTGATGGCGGATTTTCAATTGTTGGTGTTGAGTCTGCGAGAAAGCTAGAGAGCCTAGTTACGAATTTATTTGTGTCTCTTATCCCTCCTAGCCTTTTTCTTTAAGCTGTTGTTTATAACACCCAAGGATCGTATGCGGTCTAGGCAACGCTGTTTGATGATGAGAAGCACACGTCTGTTAAGTGTATGGTGTTTTTGGCGTAGCTTTACAGCTATTTTCTGATTTTCCAGTGAAAGGCCTGTTGGATGATATATATTCTAATACACTTTGTATACGTGATGCTTCTTGCCGCGTCAAATCTATTTTTCTTGGCTATTTGCTGCTATTCGGCGTTCGGTCTTTTGAAGAGTTTGGTGAAAGTTGTCTGCGCGGTCGTTAGGAATAAGTTGTTTGCAGCCTCATAAACAGCGTTGTTAAGTGCCAATATATCTGCATGTTTTGAAAGTCTGTCTCGAAGTGCATTGTCACTTGTGCGATATTTTGAGGCTTTATGTAGGTCTTGATATTGATGTTTACAGAGTCTTTCGTTAATTCATTATCGGCGTTCCCGGGAGCGATCTCGTTTATCATATCCTCCGCAGGCTGGTCCTGTTCTGGTTCTGGATAGGTTCCAGGTCTTGATTGGCTCACTGTTGTTTGGAGTTCTAACATAACCAGAGCGGTTAAGGTAATACATAGTCTCTCAAACGCTGTTCAGAGAGATGACTGAATTCAGGGTGTTTAGCACACCATGCGGCATGCATTCGTCTCATGTAGCCCCTAGTGGTGGGGTCGCTGAATGCATATGCATCCATCAGATCCTAAGCTCGTCCGTCCACGTGAAAGCGTCCATGTCCGTGCCAAGGTCGTTTAAGGGCGTCCGTCAGTTGCTCCTCCAGCATGCCCTGCACCCCTATCCGAACAGGGTGGATTGTTGGGGAGCTTGCTCATCATTGCGTTTCGTGACAATGTAGAGATATCGTGACCCTGCGGGATGTCACCCTACAGAGTCTCGGCGGTTACCGGTATTACGTAGGCTACCGGACCGATTTAAAGGCCTCTCGTAGGTTGCTGTTGGTGCCCGCAACCCCTTCAAGCCCTCGCTGGCAGTACCATCTTGCTTGGATTGTTCGCGTTCGGTAGCACCAGGGTGTGTAAACATTGTCCTGGTGGCCAGACTACTATTATTATTATTATTATTATTATTATTATTATTATTATTATTATTATTATTATTATTATTAGCCAAACGCATAAATAAAAACACAGAATTCCACAAATCAAATATCTGTCAACACGTATTTGATAACAACCACATAATAAACCGGAATGCTTCTAGTATTGTGACAAAGGAAACTTGTTCAAAAAATGTAAAATAAAAGAAGGTTCATTTATATTATTAAATAAAGATAAAATACAGATAATCATAAATTTTTGTTAATTTAAATAATTTCTTTTTAGATTAATATATTAGGTGTTTCACCTAAAAAAAAATGGCAAGTCCAATAAATTTTTTATCTCATTTCGTATACTTAGATTATTCGAAAATCATTATAAAAAAACTTTTGTTTAAAATATTTTTTGTATCTTTTTTTAAGTAAGAAAATATGGGGTCATTCGAAAACTGTCAACTTTTTATTTTTCCTCGTATCTCTTAACGAGCAAAAATTCTCAATTTTCGATTTTACTATTTAAAGTTTGACCCAAAAATAATAGCACTAACAATTACAGAGAAACTCTACAAAAGTGTCGAACATGAGACACCCTGTACACGTATTTTCCGAATACCCTGTATATCTTTTATATTGTTAATTTTCATTTTTCGCATGAAAAAAATTCATAGAGCAGACTGTAATACTTTAATCAATAGCTTAATTGCTATCGACAAACCATAAATGGTTTAATGCTACACACAGTACACACCTAGCTTATTAAAATGGCAACATCTGCCCGCTCATCATAGATATTTAGAAAAAAAGGATTCCTAACTCGACTTGGTTACTAGTAATGAGGTATCAATTAAAATGAAATTTTTTTCAGAAATATGCCCTTAATTGTGATTAGTTTGATACCAGTCGCATAAAGTAAGAATTACCATTTAATAGGATTTGTTACTAACTGGACTAGAAAATTCTGTTTTACATTTCAGACCGGTCTTAAAGCTTAACGGCGTTAATAGGAGAAAAATATAGAGCAGATGGAAGCTGATGTAGACGTCAGTGGCGTATTTATAAAAAAATGGACAAGTGTATATCTCGTTATATCAAGGAAGTTTAAAGGTGTATGGAAGCCCAATACTGTAGAACAAAATTGTCCAGGCGTGCAGGGCAGCGGGAATAGGGGGATTGGCCCAGCAGAGTTTGCGCAATGAATAGTATGTCAGGGCCGGACTTCCATAATTCTTTGTTAATATCTATAAAGTTGACATCATCAAATGTCAAATTCAAACATTCACTGTTTTTTTTTTATTTTTGCACAAAATTGTTGGTTATTAAACGATACTACTATAAAATATTTAAAATTATTGTGTAATATTGAATTTTATATCATCTGATATAATATGGAAAAAATAGATGACGCCACTTTACAGCCTTTTATTTAAATGGTCGATATTTTTGGAAGTTTTGTATGTTTACCAAAAATCTTTGTAAATAAATAAAAACACAATTTTTTTAAATAAATTACCAACATTGTATTATAGTTTTATGTACTTATCACCAATTTTGTGATAAAAGAAGGGCAAGATAGTGTAAATGAGTTTAATCTAATCCTAAGATTGTGGTACATTAAAAAGAGAAAATTTTTATAACTGCTTTTTAGGCATATACTTTTCACTAATAACAAACATTCATGAGGCAGAATAACAGTGGTTAAAAATGTTTAGTAACCTTTGTTACCTAAGTATCCTTTGTAACAGTATACGTTAAATATTATGTGTCTACAGTACATAGATAATGTAAGATTAAGAAACCAAAAATCTGGACTTCGTTTCGAGCTTTCATCAAGTGAACGCGCGTTTGGAAGCTGTTTTAGCTTTTTCGGTGGAATCGACCGCAGTGGCGCGGAAAACAAGTGATTTTGCTCGTGAAAATCGAAGGGGAACTCGCCGCCAATTAATATAGGGTCTTTCTTCTGGGGCTAAGCGCAGTGAGTGATGATTCTATATCTGTTTCTTTCTGGGAGCCCTACGCACGAGGATTTTCTAATGGCGGAAGATGGTTGCGCGCTCATCAGGAAGGGCAGTACTGACAGAAAACGGTTACATGCGCGATACCTGTAGCAGCTCTTGGTTTGACTACCGTTAATTGTGCATTTCATCGATTAAGTTGAGAATTATTCGGAATTTCTGGGGCTACAGAGCCCGATTATCCAGATTTTCCACAGACAAAAACAGGAAGGCTTATGTTGCGACATCACGCAGCATATGACTGGAATGGGGAGTGCTGGTTTACGGCGCTGGAATTAAAAAAGATTGGCAGCCAGAACCAAAATTGGTACCAAACCAAACCAACCAAAAATCTAATTTCTTTTTAAACAAATGGTAATTGTCTCGAAAGTTGCCTCCTATCCGATTTTGATCAAATTTGGTATACAGGGTTTTTGGGCGCTGATTATGAAACTGAAAAAATGTTTTTCGGCAACGTTTCGTTTTCGAGATATTCATCATCAAGTTGAAAATTAAGCCTCATTTTCACTATATTCTCCCTTTTTTTGTACACAATTCTTGATTTTACTAAAGTGGCACACATTTACAAACACCTTTTAAAACTTTGTATTTTTATTTATTTTACACCTTTTTTCCAATAAATTGCGAACTTTTAAGTTCAAGGCAACCATATTTGCTTAAAAAATAATAGTGTAAAAAGGTGTTAAATAAATATAAAAAAGTTTTAAAGGTGTTGTGAAATATTGTGTGCCAATTCAATGTAAATTAAAATTTTGCTGCGAAGGAGGAATAGTGTAAGTAAGGTTAGTTTGATTTTCAACCCGATGATGAATATATCTCTAAAGCGAACGTTGCCCGATTTTTTAGATTCGTAATCAGTGCCTCAAAAACACGCTTTCAAATTTGGTCAAATCGGAGGAAGAACTTTCAAGACAATTACCAAACAAACTACAGAAAAAAGCAAAAAAGGAACTTTAACATAAAATTGTACTTTCTTTTTATTCAATTAGAGGGGACCTGTATATATTAAAATTTGCCTGGTCTGCCCAGTAATTAATAATTTTGATCCTTTAAAAGAATGTAATAAATTATTAAATAAAATAAAAGTACCTAAATGTAAAACTTATCTCTTTTTAATAAACCACAGAAATACACAAACATTGTGGAAATCATTAAGAAGATAGTTAAGATTGCCTTACTTTTCTCACTGCTATTTCCTATAAATTTTTCATTTTCTATTATTCATAATTGATTTATTATTATTTATTCGGTTACCTAACGTTACGTCTCATAAGAAGCACCTAATTTAAATATCAGAAAAACTTACCTAAAGTAAAAAATACCGGGTATGTTACACTTGAATTTGCAAGACAAAACCATACAACATCTAGTCATTTTTTTTACGATATTATAAGTAACAAACAATAAAGACAAAATTATAGTCACAATTTAATAAACACTAATCCCCAAAATAAGAAGGTTTTTATCAATTCAAAAAACGGTACTCCGGCTCTTTTAAAGTATAATGTGTTGCCAAACTACACACTGATTTATCAGTGTGTAAGTAGGCAACACAATAAATTATATCGTGGAATTTCGTTATTGAACAAAATCTGCGGGGCCAACTCTGACAGTTATTTTCATACTGGGCTGGACATTTTTTGATCGAATGGGCCATAGCATTGGGCTTCCATATACCTTTAAACTTCTTTGCATTATATTCATCAGCTTGGCTTTTATTACTTAAAAATTGTGTGATATTTTAAAAGCTAGAAAAGCGCAAGCAAGAATCTACTGTAAGGATAGTTTTATAATAAGGTTTTCATCGGTTTAAATTATATTATATGCTAAAAATGATATTGATATATCTTTTTTTAAAACCCCAGAACAAAATTACAATAAAGGGAAAAAAAATAAAATACAATACGGGAAAAAAATTTTGGTGGTAATAAGAACCTTATAACAAAATTATATTACTAATAATTTAAATGTTCTATATGACCCCCGTTATTTTGGAACCATGATCTATAACCCCCCCTTAGCCTTTCTAAGCTCGCGATATTGGAAGGTTCTTGGTTAAAAAAACAAAATTTTTTTTATTTTTTCCCGTGTTTGTTTTCCCCTTTTGGTAACGACATTCTCAAGTACCCAGGAAAGTGTCAAAATTGTAATATCTGGACTATTAGGGGGCCATTTTATGGGCCCAACGTCCAATCCATTGATTGTATCGGGTTGAGATACTGCACAACGACGAAGGGCCTCCGTCTTGTTGCCAAATGAGATATCTTTCTCCAGTTAAGATCCTCATGGAATATTGGCCCGACAATTCTTTGTTAAGCAACCACACCGACATAAAGGCCTCCTTGGTATTTAATCTCTTGAAATTTCCTGGGATTTTGTCTTGCCCAGCTGTGCGTATTGCGTCGGTTAAACATTCCCGATGTAGTAAACCCTACCTTCATCCGTCAAAAAATCGTTTAAAACAGGGTAGGATCGTTATCTTGTTCATGGTTAAAAATTTTGGGGAAAACAAATTGAAAGCGATTCCTTTTGTTCACGTGTTAAAAGCTGCACTGGAAGAACGTGATATGGAAGATAAAATATTTCAGTGTTCTCTAAACCGTCGCATAGGTTACTCTTCTTCTTGGGGCCATACCTTAAGTCTCTAACTGCGTCAGTAATTGACTTCATGGGATACAAAGTAAAATAATTTAGATACTTGATCCGGTTTCTTTTTTCTCATTGTAGTCATTTTTTTTATTTATTTATTTATTTACGTATTGGACACTTACAAGGATTACAAGTATAGATAAATATAATACTAAACACTATTATCTACTAACTAACTTACTAAAATAACCTTCTTGGCTACAGTTTTAAACGTGCTCAAGAATGTCAAAGAAGTCCCAAATGATCGTAAAACTTATTAACATTCCCAGCTATTCTATTTATAGCACTGTACAGCAAGTAAACGTGCGACAGTAGGGTACATGTAAAAGGGCTTGACTGCGAGTTGGTACTCGAATAGCAAAAGCTTCAGACTTTTTGGACAAATATGACATAGCCCGATCATTTGTTAGCTGAATACCATTTTTTAAAGTATAAAACCTGCAATTTTTATAAATTTATGTTGCACATTCTCGAGCCTATTAATGTATGTTTGATATATGGTGACGAAAAATACTTGAACACCCCCCCCAGAACCCGATCCCAACAAATAAATATACAAAGTTTTAAAGGCACAAATGTTGTAAAAATCTTTCAGGATTTTTTAAAAAATCCAGCATTCTGTTTCTTTCAAATTATATTTTCAATATGATTCGAAAACAATAACTTTGCATCCAAATACACCCCAAAATCTTTGACTAAAGAAACTTTCCTAAGTTTAACATTATTAATGAGTACTGACAGGAAACATTTTCTTTGTTCTGTTGAATCTCATAAAGCAGCATTTATCAGTGTTAAAAAACCATATCATTCAGTTGACACCAAAAAAAGACCGTATTGATGTCGTTTTTTTAAGGATATCACGTCCTGAACAGATGTAACTCGTGTCAACTTCATGTCGTCGGCAAACAGTAAGTATTCTGAAGACAACATACTACCTAGGTCGTTAATAAAAAGACTGAATAAAAAAAAGGTCCCAAAAGGGGAGATCTTTGGAACTCCCGACGTAACATGAAGGATTCAGAGAGATGACCGTCGATTTTAACGAGTTGTTCTCTATCAGATAGATAAGGCTCAACCACAATAGTAGTGTTCGGAAATGCCATAACCTGCAGTTTTGAAAGTAAAATGCCGTGATTAACCTTATCAACGCCTTACTAAAGTCTGTATATATGGAATGAGTTTCAGCTCCTTCCTTTCTAATATGTAAGCATTTTGGTTTTAAAATCGTTTTTACTGATATATTTCGATGGAAATATGCAACATATCTTCGTTGTGTTTCCCTGGCGTTTTCTCCACATTTATAATAGAGAGTTTAATCTCTATCTATTGATATAAAAATATACGGGGTATTCCATTTTAAAAATACGTCACTCGTGCTGTAACTCTTTGTTTTTGTTTCAAATGTTTTTATGATGAATTCTACGGAAAAAATACACGAAATGGCTATATTCGTTTTTTAAAAAAGTACAGGGAAGTTCAGAAATAAAGCCCTTTTACTTTAAAATGAATAACCCTGTACGTAAGGACGAGTTGTTAATAAACATGTATTTCACTCACAAATCATGTAATTTTTATTTTTAATTATTTCTTTGTAATCTTTACAATTTTAATACATACATATATTACAATAACCTATTGAAACAATAAATACTAATAAGAAAGTTATAATTAAGTGATTATGAGTGGAAAAAACGTTAAAAACAGAGATCTGATAACATCGGTTGTTGTGTTGTAATACTTACAGTAAAATTGAGTCAAATATATTTTTTTTTCGTTTTGCGTTTTTAACAAAATATACAGAATAAAAAAAATGCCTTGTTTAAATTGAAAAAAAAATTTTTTTAAAAAAAAATTACTTATTTAAAAAATTAAAAAAGTCTTATCCTAGAATTTTTCTTTTTTTTATTACGTGCAATATAAAAAAAAACAAACAATTCAAAAAAATTAAAAATTTTTTTTAACAGCAAGTGACTTGAAAAGAACAAAAATAATAAATAGAGTTTAAGTTCCCAAATCTTGTTTACATTTAATAATGGTTAGTTAAAAATCAATTCTAAAAACCTAATAAATGAATAAAGGATACTAAATTAATCTTTTTATCTAAATTAATTGTTTAAAAAATACTTATAATTTTATTAAAAAGTATTTAATTTTGTTTTTTCCCGATTATATTTATTAAGTAAATAAAACAAATTATTTAAAACAAAAAAATAAAATTAATAATTAAAACATTATTTTTCTTCTTTTTACAGAATTTTTGGTCAACCCCAAATTATTCTTTATTTTTGTGTTGTCAAAAATATTTCTACACTTTTTATTTAAAAAAAGCCCAAAGTTATTAAATTTACCAAAAACCCTTACCCAATAGCAGTAATTCACTAAAATTATTATTTTATATTCACAATATTTTATATACATATTTTAAGGTTAAAAACATGTTTTTTTTGAAAAATAAGTGCAAAAAACAAAATAATATGTTTTTTACAATCTTATTTTAATATTAATTTTCTCTACAAGCGGGGGGGAAAACTATACTTTTCCGCACTAATCTGCTGCGAAAAAAGGCCCCCTTTCCAAATCAGTAATGGAAAAAAATTTGCTATTTATTAATGTTTTTATTTTTAAATTTTGAGCTTTGCGACGCAAATCTATTAATTTAATTTAAATTAATCCTTCCTTAATTCAGAATAACATATGTGCAATTGAGGAATTAAAAGAAATTTAAGGGAGTTACCCTTTATCCACAGTTGGGCCGGACCCCGGGGTTCCTTCCTCTGACCGGGGGATGCAAGCCAAGAAAGACCAAGACCGGGGTGCAAGATACGCAAGACCAAGACCGCCTGCAAGACTCTTGCACTTTTGTCATTTTTTTAAATTGTAATATTCAATTTTCATATTCAATATAAGAATTTTTTCATACAGACATACAAAAAATGTGTCGAGAACTGCCTAAAAGGCGATTATTTTATGAGCAGGTTTTTAATAAAATAATAATTAAATCGATCACTTTGTTTTTTAATAAAATTATCTAAAAACGATAACTAGTAGATTCAGTAACATGTCTCAAAAAATTTAAAATTGTGACTCAATGGTCCGACAAAGCCTATATCTCCAAAACCGTTTACACAGAAAAACAAAGTACAAAACTTTTAGAAGCTGAAAATTACTTACCTTTTCCTAATGTTTTTTAATTAGGTATCTGGGGATGCCCCTTACTGGTTTAAAAATTTCCAAAATCCAGGAAAAAAAAATTTTTTTGTGTGCCACACTGTGGGAAATGGCATCATAAAATTTCTCCTTTAAACTAAATATGAATGTAAAAGTAATGGTTTATATAAATGGATTTAAAAATTTTACTTCCGGTTTTAACCCGGGAAAAAATCAAAAAAATGCCAAATGATGACGTCATTTTGTCAAGACCGAAAATGATATTAAAAAACCATCTACGTCGACATTGTACCTAAATGACGTTTAAATTTCCAGCATAAAATATAGGGGAAACACTTTTTTTAAATTTTTTTGCTATAATTTTTCTATTTTAGGTAAAAGCTAAAAATAAGGAAGTTTTCTTGAGTAGTAGTGGATTTTTTGGAAAATTCTGAAATAGAAAATAATTTTTTCATTTTACGCCCTTTTTTCTACACTATCGTATATTCCCGTTTTTACCGTATGAACGGTTTCGGATATATCGATTTTGTCGCACTATCGAGCCACCTTGATATCAGAATGTTTATAAATATTTTAAAAAATTTTCCAAATTTTACTATTTGAAAAAGTTTTTTAAAAAATTTTCAAAACCCTTTTTTTTTATTAAAAAAATTTTACATAAAAGAATCATTTTCATGGAAATTTCACTTCTGGTTAAATTAAAAGTTTTTTGCCCCAGAGTACTAGTAGTGTAATTTTATATGCTTCTTCAAAGAAAATTTAAATTTTTTCCTATTAAAAAATGAAGCGTTATAAAAAAATTTAACCCCTTCATTTAAAATATCCTTTTTAATCAAATAATTTTAATGCATGTAAGGTTAAAATTAGTATATTTTAAAATTTTAAAGCAAAAAAAAAGTCTTTATCTTTATTTATTTTAAGTAAAAAAAATATATATTTTATTTAGATTGCTTAGTTTAAATTTTACTACCAAAAAAAACAAGCCCAAACCAAGACTTTTGGGCAGCAAGCCCAAAGCCCCAAGACCAAGACCCCCCCTTTGGGCTTGCAAGAAAGACCAGACTTAAAAAGACCAAGACTTGGGGTCTTGGTTTTGGGCTTTTTATCACTAAAGCAGAAGAAATAGCATGTATAGATCTCCTGCCCATGAAATCTGGTCACAGGTATGAAAAAAAAATTTGTTATGTTTGAGCTGGTGTCAAAGTAAGGGTAAAAAAGTCTTTTAAGAAGAGATTTTTCGTTATTACTCTTATTTATTAAAAACATGTAAACTGAATACATTATGGTCTAGATACTTTATGCTAAAATTATCATTAAGTTATGAAGAACATAGATTTAAGCAAGTTTTTTAAGTGAACCCTACCAAAAAAAAGGTTTTTAGACCCAAAAGACTAAATCTTTTAAAAAGAAATATCGAAACTCATGGATAAAGCCAGATTATACTTATTTACATAGAAAAGTGGCTACAATTTTGGCCCCCTACCGGTGCTTGTCGAGAGGAGTTAACAAAAATGTGTCTGGACCATATTGGACCAAGGAAATTTGTATTGATACACATCCCCGACTTAAAAATCACAGCTTAGAAGTTTGTCATTTCTAGAATGCCAAAAGAATTTTTGAATCTATATGGGAAAAAATGCCAGTTTAGAAAGGCAAACCACATAGGCGATTTTGTAACTATTTAACACGGAGTGTGTACAGTACAATTTATCGGCATTACCTTCGGAAAAAAGCTCAAAAAATTCCTAAACCCCGGGTTGTATACTGGGCATAGCTTTCGCCGTCCTCGCAAATTTCTCGCAAACTTCGGAGAACAAATATCCAACATTAAACGTCTTGGAGGCTGGAAGTCTACATCGGTGCTGAAGGATACCTCGAGAATTCAACAAATTTTAAAAGGATATTTCAAATAAAATCTTAATTTTACCGAAACACCCTTTCCCCTATCCAGAAACAACGTCAATGCCATCAAAAAGTACTAAACCTCTCCTAAAAATCCCCCACTTTTTTACGAAAAGAATTGGTCACAAAAAGCAAAACGCGCCGCCACTTTCTAAAAAAAAATTTGTTTTCCCTTTTGGGTTATAAAATACTTTAATCAAAAATTTTTAAAAAAAATGTTATTTTCTTCTCGCTTGTGAAAAAAACATTTTTTTTTTCCAACTTTTTTTTTGAAGTAAATGATTTTGGAATATTTTAAAAAATTTTAAAAAATTTTTTAATTATTTATTAAATTTATATATATATATATATATATATATATATATATTTTATTTTATATATATATATATATATATATATATATATTTATATATATATATTTATATAAAAAGGGTTAAAAGTGAATTTGAGTTCGGGCCAAGATGGGAAAAAAATTGCGCCATACCTGGCCGAGTTGGGCGACGCTCTTGTATCTTGAAAATAAAATTTGGATTCCCCTTATGGCATTATCATAAAACAACTCATTAAACTAAAAAAAACTCTATATTAAATCACACTCGATAACCGGTTTAAAACTACAAAAAAAAAACCCCCTCTTAACAAAACGCAAATATTTATTCCCACCGCGCATTTTACCGCCGATTCAAAAGTTAAAAAAGTCACCGTTTTCACGCCCCAAATTTATTGACACACAAAAAACATACGCCTTCAAAATTAACGTCAAATAAATCATCCTTTAGTCACAATGTTGCCAAATGAGGTCGCCCTAATGCGCGTAATTCTGCTTTGAGCCACCCGCTTATTATGTAACAATGTAACCGACACCCCCTGTATGTTAAAATAAAAAATACCAGTGTCATTTAAATAGATGAGGACAGGGTTGGATTTGATCAGTTTATGTATTGTAAATAGTTATGGAAAGGAAACTGGGTAAATTTTTTGCCGAAAACTTGTTATGATGTGTAACTAAAAACTATTCTTAAAAGCTACGACCTTATTTTAACTATCCGTTGTTCACCGAAGCTTGCCCGTTTTTATTTCCGGGAATTTTGGTTCGACACTAGGTTTGCTAAATAAATTTTGGTTGTTTGCAATTATTGCAGCTTCTTTTAATTTTATTTCTTCCAATGGGTTTCTATAAATTTTGTTTTGCTTCCGACCATTCTATGCGGTGTTTTTTTTTGACATGCGTGTTCGGCAATCCCTAATTTCGACGTTTCACCTTGTTTCGTGTGTTTGTTGTATTCTTTAACTCTAATTTTGAGTGATCTTTTTGTTTCCCCGATGTATACCTCACCACATTCACAGAGTATTTGGTAGATACAGTCATTTTTTGAAACATTGTTGTCCAGACTCGTCTTAGTAAGAATATTTCTCAGAGTGGTTTGGGATTTAAAGGCTGTTTTAATATTTTACCTATTGGCTATTCTGCGGATCTTTTTAGGAAGAGCTTTTAGTTATCACTTGAAAACGGTTGGAGATACATCACTAATCGAAACGTTGTGTATCAATTAACAAATAAATACAATGGAAGTCCAAGATTTTAGTTTTATTGAAACCATAACATTATCTAACAATTTTAAAGAAATTTAAATGTGTTAAAATTTTAAGGATAACTCGATTCATCATAGAAATTCAAAGCATTTTTGAACTTTTTTCGATTTTACGAGATTTTTATATATCGATTATTATTAAAGATAGAGAAAAACTTAAATGACAATATTTTGTAGATTTTTACATAGATTTTAGTGGCGTACTGATTTTTTTTATTCAGGTTAGCTTTTCGTGATATTACACAAAATTGGATTTTTTTAAATGGAATATCTTTTATATTATTTTACCAGTTGACGGCAAATTAAATTACCTTTTTAATAATATCCCACACTTTATATATAAGTCAGCTAAAACTTCCATTTTTGCAGTTTTCCTTTTTTTTATTTAAAAACTAATAAAACTATGAGGAGACATAAGAATTTAAATACAAAATTATTTTTAATTTAATTTAAAATTAATATTCAATTCAATTTTACTTTAACTGCATTATTTAAAACGTAATAAATTGACTTTAAATATTTAAAAAAAAATGTAAAGATGAGCTTTTTATTACTATAGACTACAGCAAGTAATTTAACAAAGGATTCATATCGATGTAAAAAACCTAAAAGTGTTAATATTTGTGATCAGTACGGATATTTTTGAGAATACGTATCTTTCGCGTTAACAAAATTTTTTTCACTTCGAATGTAACACTCAAACATATCGGTATTTTTAAACATCTTTCTGAAAAATTAAAGTTGCCTCTTTAAGCCCATAGTCTAGTCGAAAAGTGTTGGCTTTTTAAGATTTTGTTTGCCAATAAAAATTGAAATTGTTATTAACAAAAACGAAAAAAAAAGCCATTTTGATTTTTGATAATAACTCAAAAACCATAAGAGGTAACGAAATTTGCAAAAAAGATTCTTAAAGAAGAGAAATTTTTCAATAAAAAGTCTTATCTCCCAGAGTTTTATTTCCATTATTTATAAATTTAATTTAACGCCGAAAATGGGCCACCTCGCAACATTTTTGGTTGCGCGCTCAGCGTCAAAACCGAGTACATCACACTAAATATTTTTTTTTGGTATTAAATATTAACTGAAAAATTTTAAAAAATTGTGGTATATTCAGAACACTTCAAAGAATTTATTTACATTAAAATTTAACTTAAAGTTAGTTTTCAACAAGTTAAAATTGTCACATTTGATTATTCATTTGTACTTAAAGTGTGATATCAAAGCCACATACTATTTGAATTTTGTATAAAAAAATTATTTTACCAAAAATAAATATATGGTCTAACAAAACTAAAATTTCAAATGATGGCCTTTTTTACGTTTAAAAAAAAAAAAAAACTAAAACAAATATTAAAATTGAGAAAGTTTGGTTTAAATTTTTATGGGAAAAATTTTGTCACACTTTGTACTTTTTATTTCTTTTGAGAGTTAAAAAAAAAGATTTACGGAATTTTTTTAAAAAAATTTTTATTATCCTATATTGTGTGATATTTACTGAGTTTTTTACATAAACATAACTTAATTATAGCATCCCCCCTACATAGTTTGATTATTTTTTGAATCATAAACAAAAAGAAAAACTGCAAAAATGGTAGTTTTAGCTAACCCATATATTTATGTGGGTATCATTGAATAGATAATTTAATTTGCAGTCGACTATTAAATAATATATAGAATATTCCATTAAAAAACCCAAGTTTGTGTAGTAAAACGAAAAGCTAAACTAATGGAAAAAACTGAGTACGCCACTGAAATCTACGTAAAAATCTACAAAATATTGCCATTTAAACTTCTCCCCTATTTCTAATAATAAACAATATACAGGACCTTCTTAAAACGATAAAAAATCAAAAACGCCCTGTATCTCCAAAATAAATTGATTTAGCCTTGAAATTTTACCACATTTCAATTCATTTTAAAAATCCGTCCCAATAATGTACAAGATTTACTCTTTTACTCTTTTCCAGTTTTCTCAATATTCTGTAAATACAACCAAAATGCGCCACCCTGTACAGGGTGTCCTAAATTCGATTCTCATCATTGGGATTTAGGAAACTTAAAAAGATACGAGGTCGATTAGATAGAGGCAAAGTTTAAAAATTTTAAATACTTCTGAAAAACCAGAAATCTATTGTCTCTCTAACACAAGGTATCTTATGGAAATTGCCATTAATATGAATTTTTCAAATAAGTGTGATACATCAGTTGGATAGTGGCAATAAAGAGGTTAAACTTATTTTGTTATATCTATTTAAATAGAGTCATACAAAATTCAAAATGAAATCGCGAATATTCGGTTTTTTCCAAAAATCATCGGAAATCATTCGATATTTTTAAACTTCTAAGGTGGAATTTTGATCAGCCTCAAATTGTGCAACTTTGCCTCTATTTAATCGACCTCGTATCTCTTCAAGTTTTCGAGATCCCAATGATGAGAATCGAATTTGGGACACCCTGTACAATTTGATGCGGACATTATTGGTGGCAACAAATTAAATTTCAAAAATGCAGAAAGGGTTTTCTAAAAAAATTAAAAAACCAAAATAAGCATTAAAAAAATTAAAGGTTTTTATTAACCGAAATAGTCCCATTTTACCCCTTAATACACCCCTGCAGCCACCCTCTTATTAGGCCTTTTTTATCCATCTATTAGAGCGCACCGAACAATTGAACATCGAGAGGAGCGTGTGAACTTTGGAGATTATCCAGTGGGCCGTCGAGAGAGAGTGATATATTTATAACAGTTGACAATTAAAATATGGAAATGGCCACTCGATACCACCATGATTGCAGATCTGAGATTTGGAATGAGTGTATTAGTTTATTATTGCCCATTCAAAGATATGTAACTTTTATTGTTTGAAGGGTGGTTTAGGCGTGTGAATTTTAAAGCGAGGAGATAAATATGAGTCTCCCCAATTGTGTCATTAATTAAGTGTTATAATAATTATGGCAAAGAAGTCTCCTATTACAAATTATACAATAAAGTCTGCATCCTATGGGACTTTTTTTAAAATTATTAGCCCAGCAAACACTTTTTGCTGGCAATGTACAGTAACGGCCATCTTGGGCAATTTTTTTCTCTTTTGTAAAATAGGCTGATGCCACCCTCTACTGAATATAAATACCTGTTGAAAAACCTAATAAAGAAACAGGTGTTCCGTTGTCAGTGTCTAAAAATCTATTTTAAAATGCAAAACTTAACTTTGGATCAAAAAGTATTAATTATTCATTATATTAAGCAGGTAGGTTGGCCCAAAGGGGTGTGGTGGAAGACCTTAAGACCCAAAAATTTTTTTGAAAAAAAGAGGCTTTTGGGGTTGTGGTCGCCCCAAACTATCGAATCCCAAAACAATAATTTAGTTAATGTTTTGAGAAACCAACCATTTTAAAACTGTAGGTTTCAGCAAAAAGGAAAGCAATTTCCGGCCCTCGGTTAGAACGGCACGCGAAGAATAAGGCAAATATCGAATTGCTGCTACCTGGCAGCCTTAAAAAACCCTTTAACAAATGAAATAAAGAACAACGCATCGGATTTGCTCTACAATTTTATTGGAACCTCCGATTTTTGAAAAATATAATAATTCCCCATAAAAAAAAGTTTTTTAGTCGTCTACAATGCAATTTAAAAAAAAAAAGGTTTAAAAGTTTGTTTAAAAATTTAAAAAGAATTGGGGAAATTTTTAAAATTTTTTTTGTTTTTTTATAAAACTTTTTTTTTCTTTTTTTATGAAAAAGGTTAAAACCAAAAAAAAAATGGGTTTACTTACAGAAAAAAAAATTTTTTTCCTTCCCGTAATTTTTTGGACATTTCCGGGAAGAAATTTTAAAATTTTCCCAAAAAATAAGTTTAAATTTTCCCAAAAAACACCCACCATTTTTATAAAGAGGCGGTTCCCAAAACCCATTGCATGGTGGAGAAAAATGCATTTTTCCCCCCCGTTCAAAATTACAAACTTTGGTTTTTTAAATTTCAGTTTCCTTATGAGGGGTTTTTTCGAAATTTTAAAAAATAATTTTTTAAAAAATTTCTGGGTTTTGTTTTTTTAAAGGGTTTTTGTCCCGGGGGTTTTTAAAAAAAAGGTTTGGGGGTTTAAAAAATTTTAAACCTTTTTAAAAATTTTGAATTTAACCAAAAACCGGGTGGCCTTTTAAAACTTTGAACAAAAAGCTTTTTGGGAAAAGTTTTAAAGCTGTTTAGGAACCTTTTTTTTTTTTAAACCTCAAATTTGCTAATTTAAAAAAGAACTTTTTTACGAAATTTTAAAAAAATAAATTAAAATTTGGTTTTTAAACAAAAACCTTTTAAATTTTTTCCCCCTTAAGGGCCCAAATTTTCAACAACCACCCTTTTTAATTGGGCTTTTGCACGGATTTTTCCCTTTTAAAAAAATTTTTTCCGGCTTAATTTTTTTTTCCTTTTTAGCTTTTTTCTTGACCAGAATTGGCCCCCGTTTATAAAAATTTTTTTCCTTTTTTGGCCCGAAAGAAGGAAAAATTTTACAGGTTTTTTTTTTAATTTTCCAAAAAAAAGTGATTTGGAGTTTTTTAAATAAAAAGGTTTTTTAAATTTTTTGTTTAATTGCCCCTTTTAATTAAAAATTTTTCATTTCAAACCTTTTTTATCAAATGACAAATGATTTCGACGCGACATAATTATATTCTCGGAAAACAACTTTTTTAAAACGCACAGTAAAAGCGGTTATGCAACACTGCCACTAAAATATTAGCCAAAATATTTATATACCTAATGGTCAATACTCAAGAAATACCTGGCCCACCCCTACCATTATAAAATAATGGGTTTACCCAATAACAATAGGTAATGAAATCGTTAAAGGTTTATTGGGGTATTGTCTATCAAAAGCCATAGCGATATACTTTGAGACAGACTATACACATCCTTAACATTAAAACTAGATTTACAGTTCATGCTAGAAGCCTCTCGATCATCCTTACAACTTTGTATTTCCTGATGATTTTCAAGACACAATCAAAATTAAAACGTTGCATACTGGTGCCATGTTAGCACATTTCAAACACAGGGATCATGGTATCTCATGGCCGAAGCTTATTATCTGATGTACAAATTTATGTTTACTAATTTACAAAGCTATTAAAATGCTCATTATAGCTTGGGTTTTATCACTGAAACAAGGAGCATCTTATTAATTTGAATAATGGTTTATAAATAAGCCGAAATTAATGAGGGGAATATTTAAATTTCCAACAATTAAATAAAATTGCAAGTCAGGGCCGTTAAGTGGTATGTCTTTTGCCGCAGGGTAAATATTGAGTATCATATTATTGGCGACCCCGTGTTTTAATGGGACCGCTGAATGAAAATTTGTGCAGTCTGTAAATAAAAATAAAATTAGTATTTATTTTATTTATTCAGAAATAACATGACAAAAGCCATAAGGGGCGGTGGTCTTATAGACAAAGTGTACAGTCACATATACATATAAGAAATAGGAAACAGTTAAATCCTATTAAGAAAAAATAAAAATAGAAAAAAACATTACAATTTATAACTTATCACAATAATTATTACATTATCACATACAAAATCCAGAGACAATATAACAGGCGATACTAAGCCAAAAGCCTCATTTTAAGGCTGCGAGCCCACACCTAACATGTGATTTTTAACCAAAATATGTTGTTTTACGGATCCAGATAACATTTAAATAAAACTTTTTTTTTTCAAGTGTGGTATCCAAAAACGGGCATAAATTTTACCTGCATTTGATTGCTCGATCTTAATATTTTTAAATATTTTGCGTGCGGTAAACTATACTTTTCCGCACTTATCTGCATGCCGGAAACAGCACTTTTCTGCACTAGTGCGGAAAAGTAAATCTTTTAGTTTTTGGAACATTAATAAGTATCTAATTATAAAATAATACATAATTTTACTTAATATTTGAAGAAACTGACTTTTGCCATAATTTTGCAGTCTTTTTATAACATTTATTAAATATAATAATAATAATAATAAAATAATCCTAATTTACCAAATGTAAGTACATATTTTGAATAACTCCATATAAATTATCAAAGAATCCATAGCAACCAAGTAATTGTTTATGCATCTATTAAAAATTAATCTTCTGTCACGCATATTTCAACCAAATTGGAGAAACATTTTCAATGGATTCTGACGACAATTTACCAGCATCGATTATCGCAGCAGCAGAAAATATAGCAAGTATAGATCTCCCGCCCATAAAATCCCGTGACAGATATGAAAAAGAATTTGTTATGTTTGAGAGCTAGTGTCAAAGTAAGGGTGTGAAGTCTTTTAAAGAAGATATTTTTGTGGCCTATTTCTCTTATTTATCAAAAACATGTAAACCCAATACATTATGGTCTAGATACTCTATGCTAAAATGTATCATTAAATTACAAAAGAACATAGATTTTATCAAGTTTTTTAATGTGACGGCCTACCTTAAAAAACAAAGCGTTGGTTTTAGACCCAAAAAGGCTTAAGTCTTTTTAAAAGAAGAAATATTGATATTCATGAATGAAGAGCTAGATGATACTTATTTACATACAAAAGTGGCTACGATTTTTAGCTTAGCGGGCGCTTGTCGTAGAGAGGAGTTAACAAAAGTATATCTGGACCATATTAAAGACCAAGGAAATTTAGTATTGATACACATCCCAGACTCAAAAAATTACAGCTCTGGAAGCTTTGTCATTTCTGGAGATGCCGAAAAAAGGAAAATTTTTGAATCTACATAGAAAGTATGCCAGTTTAAGAAAGCCGACAACACCACAAGTAAGGAAATAATTATTTTCCTAACAAGTGCGCAAAGTGATACTTTTCCGCACGCGACTGCCGCAGTCAAGTGCGGAAAAGTCACTTTGCGCAAGCGTTAGGAACAAAATTTTTCCTACGAGCGTCAGATAATACCAATATTAAAGCAATGATTATTTTTTAAATTATGTTTAATCTGAAAGAACTACTACAATATATTTATAAATGGGAATTATTTGTTGATAACATTCACAACAAAAGAACAGTTATTAGCATATTGTAAATTAATTGCAGAACCTGTAATTTCATTTAGAGGGTGGCTTATGGAAGCGCTTATTGTACGGCTTGATGAAGGTTGACTTAGCTCAGGAGGGGAGTTGTTCATGGTCAATATTTTATTCGACATATCCTTTTTCGGATTTGTGGCTTCATCAACGTAACTCTTAGCTACAGCCGTTGATTTCCAGCCCCCGAGTCGCTTGACATTGGTAATTTCTTCTCCGGAATCCGCTAACATAGTCGCAGAGGATTTTTTAATTTTAGGTATGCAGCAATTTCTGAAGGCATTTTACCTATTGAATTTTGCGTACTGCATGCTTCTTGTTTATACTGGACAAAAAAACGTCTGTGTGGGGTATGTGGTTTTTGCAAATTTGCATATTTACGGTACTATTGCAGATAAAGTCCGTTATTTGTTTCATCGGACACTACAAAGATTCTGGAAGTGTTATTTTTACTGTCAGGAATTTTCACCACTATCAAATTCATGTATGTCATCAATCATTATTTTTGTAAGTTCATCTCTCCTACAATCACCGGCTAATCCAAAAATTGTAGCAACTTTTATTAGAAGGTAAATATTATCAGGTGCTTCTTTCATGAATCTTGAAACTTCTTCTTTGCTGAAAGTTTTTGATTTTTTTGGCCGGTATCCCACGTTTTGGTGTTTAAGTAGTGATGTTAGCTTGAAATATGAACTTAAGTCAAGGTTCCTTTTCACTTTGAGGACACATTTTAACATAGAGTACTTACTCCATAAAGTATTAGGTTTATATGTTTTTTGCAAATCCGCAAAATAGGCCAAGAACACTTCTTCTTTAAGAGACCCTCTCCTTATCGGAACAACTCATTTTAAATAATTATTTTTGACGGATTTTTATTTAATTAACAAAAGATACTATGACGCCTTTTCATTAAAAATGCTTGTTTGTATTGAAATTCATTTGTGCAAATTGCTTGTTCATATGGAAACAAAGAAAAAATCTGACATGTGTTAAAATCACCAAGATTACATATTGTTGCTTGACTTGTCATAATCATTTATTATTATTATACAGGGTAATTAAAAAAATGTTTTTTGTGTTTTAGTAGAAATATTGAAAATTACGAAGTAACAAACAAAAAAGAGAATAAACTAAAATTTGCAATGGCTTCGTATATTGCATGAAATAGCCTACAATTACTAAAATACATATAAATATTGCTTACCTGTAAGATTTTAGAGTAGTTTTACTTTTCCGCATGGCGTGCAGAAAAGTTCACTTTTCCACACGCCGCGCCGTGCGGAAACGTGCAACTTTGCGCACCCAAATGCGTGCGGAAAAGTGGACTTTGCCGCACGCTCGTATGAAAATAACTATTTACACCTCTAAAAAATGTAGTAATGATTTATTAACCGATAATATTGCGTATAAAGATGAAATCCAACAAGGGCATGCAACGGTGCCCAATGAAAAGGTACGTATTAAATGCTGAAACGTGCTCTTATCAAAGCGATATAATAAAGGGACACCCGATACGCCGCAGACGAGCAGACAGGCCCTTTTTGTGTGTCAAGAACAGAAATAAAACAACGCTAGCCCCACTGACTACCGTGTGGTGGGCCACAAAGGATGATTTTCCGTTCAATGCAAGATGATGAGTAATCAATGGGAAGTTAAATGCGACCCAAACACGGTGTTTGCTCTTTTGTGGGTAATTTAAAACCGTTAATTTGTGTTTTGTAAATTGTGATTTTTATATTATTTTTATTTTTTCGTTATTATCTTGGACCAGTTTTACGAGCTATTGACTATTACTTTTACTAAGGAAAAAAATTGTAAGAGCAATTTTATAATTAATTATAGTTTTTGTTTGTTAAACATGAAAAAGTTGACTTGTGTTTTTGAGAATGGGGTAAATTTATCATCATTTTAAAAAATTCTAAAGATAAAATTTAATTATAGAGTTAATAGAAGTGTCTTTTATTTAATTAAAGAAAAAATGATTTTTTTATTGTCTGTGAAACGAGATACGAGTATTAACAATCAAATTGTGCATAATTAACATTTTCGATATATGTCATATATGAAAGCCAGATATTTATTTCGAAATATCTCAAAATGGTTTTAACGATATTTTTTTAAACTAATGCAATATAAATTAGAGAATTAGAAAATAAAAAAATCCTGAATTTTTTGACCGTTTTATTATTAAAATATTGATTTTTGAAAGATTACTTGGTCGGTTTTTTACTAAGAAATAGTGTACACTATTTTTTTTATGTAATCGCCTTTATGAAAGGTGTATTTTAGGACAAGGTGGGTTCAAAAAGTGTAAAATATAACTTAATAACGAACAGACCTTATGTGTTGTGTACATTCTTCTAAAACAATAATATTTTCATGAATTAAGAACCTCTAACTTTTAGAAAAACGTATTCGATCTTATTTGAAACAGCCCTAAATTTTGGGTCCATTCAAAATTCTGCATCACAAATTAAACTACTTATAATAGAAAAAAATATTTAATAAGACCTACTGGTACTAATTTCCGGACAAGGGAATTTAAGGTGGTTGGAAGCTCAATACTGTTAGAACAAAATTGTCAGGCGTGCAGGGGCGCGGAAAAGGTTTGCCCCGGATTTGCAATAAATAGTAAGGTCAAACCGCTTTATAATTTTTTGTTACTATCTATAAAGTTGACATCATAAAAAAAATGTAAATTCAAGCATTCGTTTTTTTTATTTTTTCACAAAATTGTTGGTTATTAAACGATACCCTTTAGAATATTTAAAATTAAAGGGGTAATATTGGATTTTTCATCTGATATTATGGAAAGAATAGATTGCCACTTTACAGCCTTCTATTTAAATGGTCGATGTTTTTGGGAGTTTGTATTTTTTACCAAAATCTTTGTAAAAAAAAAACAGGATTTTTAATTTATTTTTAATAGTTTCAGACTTATTACCAATTTTGTGATAAAAGGGGAAAATAGTGTAAAAAGTTTTAATATTATCCTAAGATCTGGTTTTACATTAAAAAGTGAAAATATTTATAACTGCTTTTTGGCATATACTTTTCACTAATAACAAACATTCATGAGACAGAATAACAGGGGGTTTAAAAAGTTTAGTCCCCTTTTGGACCTGGTATGCATTGTAACAGTTTCCGTTAAATATTATGTTCACAGTATGTCAAGTTAAAAAAAGTTGATAATGTAAGTTAAAGGGGAAACCCAAAAAAATCAATTTTCCTTTTAAACAAATACAGAAAAAAAAAAAAGGAACTTTAACAAAAATTTTTAACTTTCTTTTATTAAATTTAAAGGGGGACCTGTACCCCCAAAAATTTGCCTGGTCTGCCCAGTAATTAATAATTTTGATCCTTTAAAAAATTTTTCTAAATTATTAAATGAAATAAAAGCACCTAAATAAAAAACCTTATTTCTTTTTAATAATCCACAGAAATACACAAATTTTTGTGGAAATCATCTAAAAGATAGTTAAGATTGCCTTACTTTTCTCCTGCTGGTTCCTAAAAATTTTTTTCATTATTTTATTTTCATAATTGTTATTTTTTTTTTTTCGGTTACCTAACGTTATCTCATAAGAAGCACCTAATTTAAATATAAGAAATATTCCAAATTCCTTGCCCTTGTTTGTTAAACCCCAATTTTTCTAAAAACCGTTTTAAAAATTTTAAAATTTGGGGCCTTTAATTTTAAAAAAACGCCGGTTTTCTTTTTAAAACCTTCCCGGGCCTTTTTTTTAAAAAAAAAAACAAAAATTTAAAAACCCCCCAAAATAAACACTAACCCCCAAAAAAAAAGAAGGTTTTATCAACCAAAAAATTTCTGCCCACAAAAAAAAATACTCACACAAAGCAAAACAATCGGCAAAAAGGGGCAAAAACCCAAAAACAAAATTTTACAAATATGAAACGACGACGGTTGACGATACAGCGCGGATATGGTTTCATCCCCCGCCGCGCCTTACACCAAAAACCTTAGACAACCTAAGACCTTTACGGCTCTCATAAAAGTATAATGTGTTGCCTAACTACACACTGATTTATTTTTTGGGGTAAAAAAGGGAACACTTAAAAATTATTTCGTGGAATTTTGTTATTCCCCAGAATTGGGGGGCCCCAAACCCCTGACAGTTATTTTCATACTGGGATGGACATTTTTTGATCGAATGGGCCCTAGCATTAGGCTTCCATACACCTTTAAACTTCCTTGATGCCGGATCGTTCAACAATTAATTTTTTTAGAGAGAGAGATGGGTGAGTTCGGCGAGGATGGCATGGAGGAGACGAAGATAATAGACGTTCGTCCGAGATTGGGGTTTGAATTGTGGACGGGCCGGGCTTTACTTACATAAAAAAAAACTAAGGTCAGAATATTTAAGAAAGGCCTGGTTAGAACTATTTTTATTTTTATTAATGAGAGATGCGATTTTTTTATTCTACAATTCTTCATCCGTTTTTGCCGGTTTTTCTTTTAGGTCATATATTGTTTTTTGTTATGAACAAAAAATTTTTATAAAAAAATTGTTTTTAAAATGTTTTTCCCCTTTTTTAAAAAACCCCAAGGGGCCCCCCTTTTTAAGATTTGGTTTTTTTTTTAAAAATTTTAAATTTAAACTTCATTACTACAGTAGGCTATAAAAGCTAATATCTTAGAAACAGAATTATGTTGACATTGAACAATATATTTTACCATACAAATAGTAAAAGAAATAGTTGGCACAAGAAAGTAAATCAAAAACCATAGAAACTTTGAAACGAAATCCCCCCCGGTTTTTTTTAATTAAAAATTTTACATTTTTTCGAACGGATCAAAAGTTAAAAATTTCATATCTGAAAAAGGGTTCTTTTAAATTTTTTAGTTATTTTTTGGGCACACTCCCCAAAAAAAAAAGGAGGTAGTAAATCTGGAGATAATGGTGACCACCTTCTAGGTCCATATGTTTCTATCCAACGTGTGAGTAATTAAAAACCATCTTATTCGTAAAGTAAATTTTAATTACTTTATTAAAAGAAACACCATCAAGAATATCGAAAAGTTTTGATTGAAGTATGTCTGGATATTTATCTGCATTTAAATTTTTTTTAAAAACAGCAACACACCAGTTTATTTTAAAATAAAATTTTTAAATAAACACAACTTACATTTCCTGTACGAATATTTCCGGATAGCGAACAAAATATAAGCTTTGCTCCATTTCCTCCTTTTTTTTACTTTCAATATAATGTTATTAACATTTTGAAAAAAATTATATGATATAAGTTATCATATAAAATTTTTTAAAATGTTAATAACAACTAGAATGTCAACATAGTTTCGTTTCAGCGATATTAGCTTTTGTTTCATAGCCTACTGTGGTCTAAAATAACAAAGTTAAGAAAAGAAAATCACCAAAAATGGCCTTGATCAATTCTCACTGGATTACCCTGTACATGGTGTCCCAAATTCAAGCCTCATTATAAGAAACTTAAAGAGATACTAGGTCGGTAAAAAGGAGGCAAAGTGGCACCATTTGATGATTTTCACATTCTCATTGCTCCTTTTTTTATTCTATAGAATAGTGTTATTAAATTTACACACCGACGTTTCGTCTTTAAGATGTCATCATGAACTTTGTTTTTTTTTAATACGGTCCTGGATTTTTTATTTTGAATTTTAAAAGCTTTTTAGATTTCAAAACCATTGATGTATCACATTATATTATGTTATATTATATAGTGTAGGTATTTCTTTAAACTACATGTCTAATTTGACTATTGGTTAAGACCTTTTAAACTCAACGTTTGTTTTTTTTTTTTAGGGACATAGAGAATGATGGAATGCTGTTAAAATAGCATGTTTCTGTTGTCCGGTTCATTTACTGATTTAGGAAAATAACACACTGTATGTTGCATATAATTTCGCGCCATTAAATAGGAACATATTCTTTGATGAAACGTCACGCCTTTAGATAGTTAAATTAAATCGTGATCTTGAAATTTTTTCAACACTTCACCATAAGCACAAAATTACTACTCAACTTTATTAAAAGTATATCTTTAAATGTTTACAACTCTTCACCTCGGTTAAATGCTTGGTTATATAGAGAACGCCATATTGTAAATGTCAAAGATGTCGAGGTCCTTAAATATAGACTAACTACCGACACTCCAGCTCTCCTCCTGTGATGTAACGGCAAAAGAAATGGATAAAGAAGTAGGGCTAGTCTTTTAAAGATTGAAATGTAATTTATATTGTTGAGACTAAATCGAACGTGGTCTCATAAAATTCTTGTTTTGTGTTGTTGTCGGTATTTTAATAACAATAATTCCATATCCCCGGGAAAAGGCAAAAAAATGTGTCATAATATAGGGGAAAAAAAATTTAAATTTTTTTAATCTTTTAAACCCCATAACAGCCCCAAATTCCCCTTTTTTGTTTTGTAACAAAAAAAAAAAAAAAAAAAAAAAAATATATATATATATATATATATATATATATATATATATATATATATATATATATATATATATAAAAAAAAAAAAAAAAAAAAAAAAAACAAAAAATAGTGGAAATGCAGTCAATTAAAAAGGGGCCCTTTAAAAAATTTAAACTCTTTATTGAAAAAGTCAAATTTTTGGAAAAATTTTTTCCCTCTAAAGGCAATCTAAAAATAAAAAAATGATTCTTGTTAGTGAAACCAAAAAAAAAAAATTTTTTCCTTTTTCAAAGTTTTACCATATGTGAGTTGAAAACATAAACAGGTTTAATACCAATGAAAACAAAACTTCATTCACTTTTTTAACCAGTTTTTAGCACGTGGATCGTTTTTCCCCCATGTTATTAAAAAAATTTTACGGAGTGAAAAGAATATTTACAAAAAAACAAAAAACGATTTTAAAAACTAAACGACCAATGAGCGCTTTCAGTTGGGCAAAAATTAACAAAATCTGATATAATGGGTTTTAAAAACATTGGATTTTCCATTTTTTTGATTCGGACATCATGGCCGTATCATGCAGAACTGACAGAGCCATCTGTCGGGGGCCTAAAAGGAATATTTTCCCCCTCACAATTGAGGTTTGAAGGTGAATTATTGGGGGAAAGGGTTTTAAAACTTTTTTATTTTTTTAAATAACAATAGAAAAAAGAAGAAAAAAAAAGAAAATTGAATTTTCTTCTTGTTTCCCCCTTCTTTTTTCATTCTTTTTTTAAAATAAACTAAAAAAAAATGATGGGGTGAAAATAAATACCATTTACAAAAAGGTTTTAAATTAAAGGTTATAATATCTAGGTACTTACAAAATGCAAAGTTTAGATGCTTATTTTTAAAAATTTAAAAAAAAAATTGTTATCGTTTTTTTTTTGGACGAGAGAATATAATTATAAATGGAGCTAAGATTTTGGATATCACTCCTTTTATTCATAGATTTTGGGGTTTTTTTTTAAAAATTTTTTTAAATTTTTATAAATTTTGGTTTACCATTTCGAAAATTTTTTTTCCAATTTTTGTCACCAAGATTTTCTTTGCCTATAGGTGTCCCCATGTTTCATGTTAAAGGGGCCAGAAGAACCCCTTTTTCCGGGTTTTTTTATAAAGTATAAAAATTAATTTTTCATTTGTTTTGTAGAAATAAAATGGAATTTGAACACTATTTAAAAATTATTTTTAATTTTTTAGTTTTAGTAAATAAAATGGAAAAAGGAGGATTTTTTGTTTTTTTAAAAATTAATAAAAAAATTTTGTGTTAAATCCCCTATTTGGAAAAGAAAAAAAGGTTTTGGGTTGGGAAAAAAAATCTTTTGGAATTTTCTTGGGCAAAAAATGGTTACTTATTTGGGAAATTTTCTTTTTATTTTTCAAAGGAATTTCTTAAATATTTTTTAAATTTTTGGGGTTTTTTTAATTTTTATATATATATATATATATATATA